>JAMYHY010000077.1:0-107631 GCA_024586305.1 Debaryomyces sp. S3305 | reverse complement strand
TCCCGGTAAAAGTAAACAAAACACGGAGTGCACATTTTGTATAGGATTTACCAGGACGCACCCATTTGCAGGGTATAGGCCCCAGCATTCATTCGCTTTTAACACTTTATTCGCTTCGCCGCTTCATTCCCAATTCAAACTGCTTATACCTAAAAATAATTCATATAAATCGACGCTCCGCGTTTATCGCGATCTCGATTTTCGCATTTCACGATATCGATTAATCAACCCTTATCATCACATGATCAGGGTTATGAGCATTGCTATTTCTATCTACCTTCAACCACCCATATACCACCCCATCGATGCCTATTCGAAGAGGAAACAACCCATTTCATCTACAAATACTCCTCTCTATGCTATGCCACCTTTTTTCTGGCTCAAATAAATTTTTTTATATTTTCTATATATTTTATCAATTTTCTGGGATTTTTCCAATTATATACAAAGAATACTATCTTTATAGACACAGATATATCTCTCTGATTAATCTTCATCCAGATCCGAAATAATTATCACCGGATTATTCCCCTCTGGAATGGGCGAAGATAACATTGATGATAAAGCAGAAGAAGACAAAGCAGAAGAAGACAAAGCAGAAGAAGACATAGCGGATGACATAGCAGATGACAAATCAGAAGACATATCTGACGACCCAGACTTACGCCATATTAAATCAGAACCAAGATGACCTTGGGACTCCAAAGAGGCTGCTGGCAAAAAAAAGCTCCTTGAAGACACACCTTCCAAACTCTCCGTTAGCCGTCTTCGTAAGTTTGAAGTCTGGGTTTGCACTGGCCGAGAACGAGATTGCAGAATGGGGGTTACGGGAAAACGAGAAATAGGAGACCCCAGCATACGGGCTGCTTGAACCGGTCTATGGATCCTTTGGCTCCTTCTTGCACTCAGCTCAGGGGTTATGGGTGCCCGTGAGGGTGATGGCAGCCTGACCCGTTTACTGAGGACCGGACACCCGCTAAGGGTCTGCTCCGCGCTCCGAGAAGAGGCATTATCAGACGTTTCCAAATCCCGGGCTAACGCGGCACTCTTAGCCCTGCGTCTTTCTTCTCGTCTTTTGCGTCTTTCTTCTCGTCTTCTGCGTCTTTCATAGCGCCTTTCTCTTCTTTCACTTTCTGCAGCTTCTTTTCGCCTGAGCGCGAAAATTTCACCTATCAACCGAGGACGGGTTTGGGCAACAGGGACACCTTGATCATAGGGGCCCTGATCAGACGGAGGTTCTAGATCCTCATTATTTTGGAGACTTGGAGATAAAACGCCGCGCAGGTTAAACTCCAGGTTTTGAAAAGGGACATGACCTGCGTCATGGCCCATCTCCTGCTCCACCTGCCGGTCCATCTGCCGATCCATCTCCCGGTCCATCTCATATACACTATCGTATATATCACCATCTATCCCCTGATCATCGTCTATATCCTGACCCATCTCCTGATCATCGTCCGGACCAATCTCTCGTCCGTCCAAATCAACAAACCGCCGACGAAGCCCCAGAACATGCCAGACCTGACCTAAATGACGCGATCGAAGCACATCGGCTGCATTGACGGACGGCGGGTAGTTGGCAAGGGTCCCGTAATGTTCTGTGGACGTGGCCACCGAATGCCCCAGGGTCCGCGCAATGGTCTCGTAGACCAACCGATACCGCTCGAGATCTTCATGGATTTTCCGAGTGTAATGGAATTCGATGCACCGCTTGAGAATCTGGCGCACCTCGCAAAACTTGTATTGGTGCACATTCCCCATGCCGTACGTAAACCAATACGCCACGCCCAGTCGGATATGTTCGGGCAGCATTCCATTGAACTGGTACAACTTGGTTTTATCTTCAATGTGCGTCTGGTCCACGTACACCTGCCTGAAGACGAGCACGTACCACATAAATAACGACGACAACTCCGGCCCACTTTCCCGGATAATGGGATCCTTGGCACTGGCCGACTTGTTATAGTTATAACAGAACCCAAGCGTACCGCCGAGATAATACACCCCGCGATATGCATTTTGCGTCCCCACCACGGTCAACCGGTGGATTTCTGTCGACCGTGCCGGCAAACTCAGGATATGGAGAAGCGTGATGATAATGATCGATAGCTTGGTATGAGCCGCGCGAAAGCGACGCATATCGTTGCCAAACAGTGCAAGCAACTGGCGCTTATGCCGAGAATACTGCGGAACGTCAACGCACTCGGTGAATGATGCCATGCCATCGTTGAGGCGAGAACTGTCCACCGAGTACTCCAATTCATTGCCGCCCGACGCCTGCTCAACCATTGATTGAGCAACATGGAGCAATCGACTAAAGATCTGGCTGACCATATCCCGGTTCCCCACCGTACGGCCCTCATTATTAACAATATCTCCCGATATAAGATTTAGGCGGAAAAGATTACCTTCGCTGCGCGCTAACGATAGTCCAAGATGCGTGTAATGAGTGCGCACCAGTGCTAATATGCGATACAGAGCGGTCTCGACGATCGACGGGTCCTCTGCTTGACACACTACCGTATAATTCTTGCTGGTGCTGCTGGTGCCGCTGTTGTTGTGGCTGTTCCAACACAATTGTAAGACTCTCGTTAAAATCCTTCTTCACGCACTCTTTCATAATCCACAGCACGAGCTGGTCGACTGCCCGGAGTGACCGCTCCGAAAAAGTCTGGCCCAAAATCTGGACGCGCTCTTCCGCGGTGATGAACTGCGCGTAGCCCGTCAACTTTTCGTAGTCGTGCGCATTCACCTCAAATACTACGACGTCGTAACTGTCTAGCATTTCGGTGAGGGCCAATGTGGCCGGATCAGTATACAGCGACTTAACTAATGTCATATACACGAGCTCGGCCATATACTTACTGTACTGGACGCATGTCAGGTACGTCTGGACCGCGCGAAAGTACCGGGACTGGCGGCGGTTGCCTCCGTTGAGAAGTCTCACAATGTCGAGTGATGCTAGATTGATGTAGTTGACGTTGGCACTGAGAAGCGTCAAGACACCCACCAATAGCTTGCCGATTTTGGCCACATTAGTCGCCTGTTTCATGGCACTGATATGCATCCCCACGCTATCCCGGGCCACTTCCTGGAGAATCTTTTTCACCAACGGGTGGTGCTGCAGCTCCGGCGCAGACGCGGTGTGGCGGTTGTGGTTCAATGGTGGCCGCGACGTGGTGCGCCCCGTCTTAACGAGGTTCTCCAAGTACCGGTTGTCCGTGGGACAGTAGACCTCAAAATTGCAACACATGAGTCCCTGCTTCAGCGGGAACTTTTGGAAGGCCACGTATCGGGTGGATTCCTTGTGGATGCACTCATGACGACTCATCTCCCGGAACTGTTTTCTGATGACGCCACAGTCGCACCCCCAGCCAAAGTAGACAGGCGTGGCCGGGAGCGGCATGCATTGTGGGCTGATTGTGCCCCGAGTGTTCTCAAACCCAGCTTCTCCTATCTCACAGGGCGAGAGCTTTAGGTAAAGCTCTTCTTTAACTCTCAGCAACCGCATGATGTCCCGCATCATCTTCAACCGACGCAAAACTGCCTGCGCGTACGCTTCAAACATTTCCGGGGGAATGATGTAGTTTTTCCGAACGTCCGGATGGAACACCACTACAAAACCAATCTTCTTGTACATACCCAACCTTAATTCGTCACTAAAGTGAAACTCGTCGACATTGTAGCCGAGAGGGATAGTAGTATCTATTTCTCGAGGCGGCGGGCAGGGCAGAATAGACTGTCGTCTAAATTCGTAACTAAACTGCGGGCAGCAATGTGTAGTCCTCTCTTGGTTCCTGCCACCCCGCCTGGCTGTCGCAGTACTGTGCATGGATCTCATTCATGTCAGGAAAAGTATCGAAAATGGACATGACTACGTGTGAGATAAAAAAAAAGGACAAACAGGAAAAGGACCTGTCGCCTTTTTAAGTGTTTTTTTTCTCTTTTCTGGCGGCTGATTTAAATGGCGCAGCAGTAATAGTGCTGGTTGATAATGACATAGTGCTGGTAAGATAATGAATAATGCTGGAGGTTTATGGTTATGCTTGTTGGACGAATCCACCCAAAACAGCAGGTTGCAGCCTCACTCGCGCAGAAAGCTGGCTATTTTGTACACCAAACAAACAAACACCCTCACCACAGACCACTGACAGAAAATCAAACACCAAAAACATCGTACACCACGCCCTCTTTCTGAAACTTTACGCCTGTCCATCTCTCCCCCAGTCCACTGGCCTACGAACCATCTCTCGCTGTCCATCTCTCCCCCAGTCCACTGGCCTACGATCCACCTCTCGCGCTACAGGCGTTCCACCTCTCGTTCTACACCCTCGGTTTAACTGTACATCGAGGAGGGGTCAAATGTGAGGTGTTGACTACTTAACATCGAGGAGGGGTCAAATGTGAGGTGTTGACTACTTAACTTAAAAACTTAGGAAACGCTACGATCAAGATATTATGAATCATACATATTTGTTGACTTTGTGTTAAAAGGGCCTTGTGTTCTTATTATAATTGAAAAGTAAACTTCTAATCTAATTATACATACTACAAAGCTCAAAAATTTGACAAGTATTTAGAAAGGAAGAAATAAAACATGAACAGTTCAGTAAACCATAGTTTTATATAACTTCAATATATTCTGGTATATTACGTATCATTACGCTCCTTCACAGTCACCATCGACTCCTCCAAAGTCCTCGGAGTATACTTCCCCGAGCATGAATGTATCACTACTAGCACTGGAACTACCTCCCCATGCCATACACAATTTCTTAGGTACTTGTTTGTCACCATCAATGTTATCACTCAAGTGGAAATTGTCAGCCAACTCGTTAATATTCTGGTGATACTTTTGTAGATTCCCCTGATCTATATCAACAAAATTGGCAGCCATACCTTGGCCATTATATCCGTCATAGTCATAACTTTCCCATTCTAGTTCGTACCGTTTGGAAACATTACTAGAAACTCCTAATAAATGGTCTGCAAACATGTGCATGACATCGTCTTTCATTTCTGGTTTTACTAATATGGTTGTACCTGTTCTGGTTCCCTTCTTCCCCGTGATAACTATATGAGCATCATTGTCACTTCGCTTGCCATTGTCACTCATAGCTAACGTCATGCCATGCAAATAGCCTGCTTGGTGTAACCTGTCCTCCCAATTATCAGATACTACGTTATCAATGATCGAATAACTCAAGCCGTGCGATATCAACTCAAAACCTGCTCTTTCTAAGTATGTTGTATTGAACATTTCATCTCTTTTTGACTGTTCCAGTCCTTTTTCCCATGTCCATCCTAAATTACTACATAAAAAGCATTCTTCTAATTCGAAAATTTCCTAATCAAGTATTATTATTGGACATAGGACTATAGGAAATAAGAATTTTACTAATGATTAATCAAGCTGTCGAAGAAAAGAATAGCCAACAATGACAGTACGGATGTTGATAATAACGTTAGCCCAGCCCAGAAAAAAAAATATTCAACTCCAACAGACATTGTAGACACAGCAAGTCTAGCTAGTATTGCTGGTGAACAAGCAGATTTTGCTAATTGATAAGATCCGGCTGCTATTCCTGCAAACAAAGTTGACCCACCTGCCAAACCGGCTGCTGCCCAGTTACGTTTGACAAGGTCACTACCAATGCTGTCTGGATGTTCGATTTCTGATACGGCTTTCAAAGGCATCAGCGCATCATGCAGTTCATGTCTTGCTTGAAATATTACGAACATAACTATGCATATTAATGCAACGAAGGTTATCCTAATAGCCATGGCTAATTTTGGATGAATTTTTTAAGATAAAATTAATATTTCGTTGATGATCTCTGACAAAGCGTGACCAAAAGTTCTCCAAAGCATCAGGTCCTAAGAGTGCGCCAACCGTTTCGAAAATGGGCGCTGTCTCTACCAAAATACTAGTGATAATTAAAGTGTAGAATTACGAACGCGCCAAAAATTGATTGAAAAGTATGATTTTAGCTTCTCAGCTGACTATAGGTGGAGAAACTTGTAGCGGTGGTTGTAATAATATACCTGGCATTAATCCATCCAAAATTGCTATCTTGAAATTATTTCTTCGCTCCTCTAAACTTCCGCGCAAGGTCGTTCCAAAGTACATTTTTCTACAACTTCAACATTATACAGACTTACCTAATCTGAACTCTATTTTCTTGAACTATCATCATGCACAATGATATTTAGTGGCCTATTTTTGTAGTTGAATAAACAAAAAATTGTATTATCAGATTGTATTCGATCGCCATGCAAAATTAGAAAAACATTAGATGTATTAAATAAGAAGTTCCGAGTCCTCTAGTTAGTGGTATAAATACATACAGCAATGTCTGATAGCTTTCCGTCCGATAAAAAGCCATCATAAGCTATCGGAGTAGTTGTCATAACTACGAAACATGTAGTTACTCATTAAAAGTTCAAGTCTATTTTTAGAATATGATTTCAAGTTGATATAATGTCATAATTGCGAATAGATTATCCTTATTCTCCTAAAGTGCTAATAAATTCCGATATAAACAGATATTTTGTTTACTTTTATATTAATACAGTTATTTATTCGAAAAGTATATATATCAAGCTTTATACATTGATGGTTTATTTTATATGTACCAAACTCACATCAACACCTTAGTTCCTGAAAGAGCTTTGGAAGTTTCAGGTTTATTTCTTCGTTGAGCCTGAAACTAATCATGCAATCAAAATCGGTTTATTTACTACCTTATTAAGTAATTGACTACGTCATAAATTTGTCTTCGCGTGATAAGTTATTATATAATAACCTATGTCGTTGTTAGAAACCGGTGCTTATATCGGGCATACAGCGGCACATGGATACACTTGGTAAACGAAACCAAGCCGTCACTAAGCCGCGCATTATAGACATAATATTCGAGCGCTTCGCCCTGGGACATTTCGAGAACAAACGAATTTGCAAGCTCGTACAACCGATCGAAAATGACCCGAATCAGGTTTTTGTGACCCACAACCGTATTATCGCTGTTCTAAATGTCCCCTGTGGTCATGTTGAGGCGGAAGAGATTCCCTTCGCTAGGGCTAATGAGAGTCCTAGATGTATGTAGTGCGTATGTGCCAGAGTCAACAAGCGGTACAGGCCCGCCTCACATTGCAGCCAACGGGTGCGCACTTTTACTATTGCAAAAGCGGGTAATCTTCAAGTACGGCAGATAGTCACAAACCTGCATGACATCCGCGTAATAATAATAATTCTCTACAGTCACCGTCTCTCATCCTCAATCCTTCACTTATACTCACGTGTATTAACCATGTTGCCGGGAAAACACTATAGCCTATCACAATAATAGATGCAAGTATCATTAATTTTGTGAACATAATTCTAGTATCTTAAAATAAAGCCAATAAGTAATTATAATTGTGATCCTAGCGATTGTATAAATTGAGAATACATCTTTTTGAAGTCTTTTGTCAGGCATGCACAGAATGAATATTTTCTATGTTATTTATTAAAGAAGATATTCAACATATGACTCTCTTTATAAAGGCGAATTTTAAGATTACACAAAGTTGTCAGGCTAATCGTTTAACTAATAGCTGATTAATCATTGTGTTGTATGCGTACGTATACTTTTGGCTTGCACTATATTTTAAATATCCTACATAAAAAATCGCATACAACCCAAAATGATAGCCCATCCAATCAAACCCGAATTAAAACCTACAGTCTGTTTGATCATAAAATTATTTTTATGAAAACTTTTGAATTTAACCTTTAAAAAAAAATAATTTTTAACGTTTACTTTTGGAGATTCACGACCTCATGATAACATGGAGATCGAAACAAAATTAAATCATTATCTAATATCAATTCAAGTATTATGTAAAAACAAGTTACAGAAAAGTTGGGCATCAATAAGATTCTTCGATAACCTAATATAGTTTACAACCATGGTTTGCAACCCTATTGAGATTTTTCTCTTCACTCTTACTTTTACTAGTTTAAAAATAGTTGCGTCATTGCACCTGGGCATTACCCAATGGGTATGCAACTTGAGTATAGTGAAAACTCGCACTTCGAGTGCAGCGGATAATATCTATAAGTAATGATCAATGCATAAGGCAAAGTTTTGACTTTTTTATTGCTTATTCAATAAGATCGTAAGTAGAGAAAATAATTCTACAACTTTCTTTATGGTATTGAAGGGTCACGTGTAGTTGTTGCATACGCAAGGTGTTAGAACATACATATGTATAATATACAGAGCGAATTACCATATTATCCCAAGTTTCTTTGGAGCTGGTAGCGTTGCTTACGTAGTACCTATAACGGTATTATCAGTATGAAACACAACTGGGTTTATAGCACTTACCAATGCGACCATTAAGACACTTAGTTCTAATAATTTCAATATTAGGTACAGCTCTTGATATTATATTGATTAACTTATCCACGATCATATATATAAGAACAGAATATACTAAATTCAGAAAAAAGAATATACGAGACAATTTTATCAGAATAATAGATAGCTTCGCAAGACTCTGGAATTAATTTTGATTTCTTTATCACCTCTATAACGTTAACTTTTTCCTATGATTATACATGCACTCCTTTTCATGCGCTTTATTGACTTTCGGTTCGTATGCATCATCCTGCGTTAATTTGCAAAAAATGTGCTTCACTAAAGCGATGACGTAATATAACCTAAATTCGTTTTTAGTTTTTTTCTTTTACTATTTTAAAAGAGGTTTTAAGACGATGCAACCTACAGGTGTGCGCTTCAACTATGGTAAAAGCGAGAAATCTTCAAGTGCACCGGATAGTAGAAATTTCATTAATTTCAAACATTATATGCATGTTATTATTGCATTAAGTCAGCTGCGAGATGACATTTATTCACTTCAATAGCCGCAATGTCCGAAAAATAAAATAACAATCTTTTTAACCAAATTTTAGGATATAAACGAGTAATGACTCTACCTCAAATAATATTCTCAATAAAAAAAATCTATTGTTTTTTGGGTATATGCTTAATACTCCATTATTTACAGATCTAGAAAGAGGTGAGCATAGCGAAGAGAATCAAAATATAGTTGTAGTTATGAAAGCAATTCAGAAAGCTATTAGAGCTATTATGATGTGGTTAACGCTATTGAGTTTCATATTGGTGGTACATGTAATATTTAGTGGTGTTTATGCTGGAGATGTCTATGTAGGGAATAGTAATGTTAGTTGTGAGAGGCATATGTATCAACCAGCTTATTAGCACACCCACATTACCGTTCACTACATATCAGTCCTTTTATGATGCCAGCTGACGTATCTAATAACACCCAACTAGGTATATATCATGAAGATAATGCAGTCAATTTGGATAATAGATATCTATGGTGGTTTCTAGCAGCTGCGAAATTAATAGATACAGGGTTAGCTATATATGAATTAGCTTCTTCATGTGAGGACTGGTCATCTGGTGGAGCCAGTGCTAAAATTGGTTGTGTGCATGGAGCATTGAGTATAGCATTTACTGTGGCTGGTGCTGGCTGGTATGCTTGGAATAAATATATCGAAATAGGTAACCGATTAATATCGTTTGGTAAAAGAGACAGTGAAACAAATTATCAATCGCATTTAGAGTATTTGGGATACTATGTCAATCTAAAAAATTTACCAGCTGCACTCGTTTACAATGCTGATGGAGAATTACATTACAGCGATGCTGGTGAGACTCCAGTATTGTTAACATACACTGAAACAGGCACTTTGGTACATTTCACGGCTAGTAGATTTAATGAGACCACATTTATTAGTAGATGGGGTAAAATAGATAGCCTATCATCTAAGAGAGATGAGCAGTTTAACGAACAGGACTTTACCCAAGGAGGTATAGAATTTTCCCATATAATGAACCAAGATGACAATGCGCAACTCTCCACGACAAATGATTACGGGCAGATGGACCACGAAGTATCTTGTTTATTTGGCAATAATCCTGGTAACACGTACGCGTATCAAATATATGATGACAACCACAAATCTACTATTACTGGAGGAATTGTTAAAGCCTTCAGTATGATACGTATGATGCCAATGCTTTGACAAGCGAATTTTCGTCAGGTACGCCAGAAAACCAAGCATGTGAGGTATCTTAGTTGCCTAGAGGTATCTTAGTTGCCTAGATATAATAACCTATATAAATAAGCGACATATGTTCTGAGTGTAGTTTTTCAAACAAAATATGCGCTATAGTATTCAATCTGTTCTTATGCATACTAAATACACAATGCTTTGAGGGAAATGTATAATTCGTATGCGAAATAGAAATGCTTACTTTTATATAATACATAAGTTGTATATTTCAGAAAGTATTTGTTTTGATTTCAACATCATGGCTCCGCCATATAGAAACAAAAAAACAGAATGTATTTTTTATCCGGAATTGCGCCAACCGCATGCAGTTGCAGGGTATGGTTGTAAGGAATTATTTAATAGATAGGATGAAACACATAAGTGGCTTCTGCAAGCATAGCCCTTATTTAGGAATAGCTTTATAAACACGATACCGAAAAGTTGGGAAACCGACGATTTTTTTATACCAGCATTTTATTCAAGGTCCTCTACACAGCGTTTATGCTTCAAAATTACAATATAAACAAGGAAACTTTCTTTCTAAAAATTTAGAAGAAATAAATCAAAGCATAGAAGAAGCAATGACGTATCTTCCAGACAAAATGTACTTAGGTGTGGCTTTATTTAAGTCATTTGATACTTATCTTAAATTCGATTCCATGAAGAGAGTTGCCTGCATTTTACAGGTGTTGGAAAAATGGTGTATCATGTATTTGGGATGTAGGTGCCACTATGATCGCGTGGGCAGGCGCTGCAAAGAAAGTTGGTAATAGAATACAACAATATCATGCTTACGTGCATAACAATCCGTTTGTTGAATATCCATTAGCGGAGATAAGTAAGAGAGATGATTATTACGTTAATATGATGATGGAAGACGTTGATGAATTTACTCTAAATATTGGACATGTTGCACACGAATTGAAATTTTATACCGGCACACATACAGTGTCAACAAAAGAGGGATCAGAAAAGAGAGACGATTTAAAATATATAGAGGCAATCAGATTACTCACTGCAGATAAAGATGGAAATAAACATCACATTATTATTGGAGATATTGGAGGTGAGACTTATTTTCAATGGTCCCCAAGGTCAAATGAGTCTTCCGTTAAAAGAAATGATGGAAGATATGAAGATGAAAAATTTAATGGTGCAGGTATGGAGGCGAATATACGTCGTGCAGAAGAAGATTCTGACAGTGGATATACAAACTTAGATAGTGACTATGTAACTTGGCGAGATGATCTTAAATGGCATGAAGATATTATGTCACATTCGGGTTTTTATGCACAAGGTTATGACAAAAACAATAAAGGTACTATGTTTTCTTTATCAGTAGAACCTTATACCAGCAACAAAAAAGGTATACTCGATGGTATGACTAAATGTCCTAGTGGTTTAGGACATGCTTGTGGAAGGACTTAAAGAATTATTCTTAACTTTTTTAGCTAGATAGTTATAGTCATATTACATTGTCAAAGTGTGTATGTCTTTTTTGCGGGACTTTTATATTTCAATTATCCGCGATTGCGGAATGGATATGTATGAATTTACTTATAAAATAAGTAAATCAACCCGCAAGAATTGCAATAACTTCCTGGATGAAACATTACTTCCTGGATGAAACAAATCTGAAACAAATATTTCTTTCGTGCTAACTTTATTTAGTTTCCTATACGTAGAAGAGTTTCATAGACCGAATATAACTTAGCTTCTTTATCCTTAGCTAACTAACTAACTTTAACTACCTATAATTAGTTCCTAATTCCCTTCCTTCCTTTTCTCTATCTCAAGGCTCAGGGAATAGTCACTTCTATTTATACACCAAGTTTTGCAACACTGATGTATAACTTTTGCAACACACACATAACGTCAGTATATGTATACTTGTGTTCTCTTACACCAGAAGTAATATTGAATTCTTTTGTTCATATCAATCAATTACGATGAATAACAACACTTTTCCTAATAATATTAGGTAATATATTTTGGAAGGCGGCGAGGAAAATGACACGGATATTGATAATTTTGCGAGTAACAAATTCGATTATAGGACTATTTTCGGCATGGCTGCAAATCAATATCAGCCATAAAGAAATAGTATTAAGTATTTTGAAATTGAAGATATATGTCATATTTATACAGCTTCTCAAAAACACAAGGTATTTTGACAATAATCCAGATGAGTGGAAATTATCATTCATATTCTTCTGTACTATGTCATTTACGGAATGCGAATTTGAAGGATCTGGTGGAAAGTTATTAAATCTTGATAATTTACATAAGCTTGGTCTGAGCCATGCAACAGATAACGATCTAATTAGATAGAGTTTGAACCATTAAATCAGGAAATTCTGGAAGACAATTTTCAATCAATGCATAAACTATAAAATCAATATTATGAACTACTTATTCAGACCCATATGCGAGTATTTTGCGTCCGTATTACATTTGCAACCACAAGTAAAGAAGAAAATGGCATTGGTCAGATTGGAATCCATACTAGGGTACCACACCAATCTAATGATTTATTCAAATTTTATCGGGGTATGGTAACCGATACTGAAAAACCACACCACCACCAATCATCAGCTTTATTGAGGGCAAAAAGCTACTATTTTGTAGGGTTCAAAAATACTATAATTTACAAATATAACAATGAAGAGTTTTCTTAAACAAGTTGTTGCTGAAATGTTTTCCAATTACACAGACATATAACAATATTAATAGAAATGGATATTGAACAAATCTTGGAGAAAATTAACAACGATTCCGAGCTTGGAACGTTGCGAAATCCATAGCCGTAAATTATAAAGTCTTATATAGCCTTTCATCAGGACTAATTGAGAGAGAGACTTATTCATATATCTATGAGGCTTTTCTTGTGGACGAAACTCGACTACATGAGGTTACAAGAAGATTGGATACTAATTATAGATTTATTCGTAAGGCAGATGAAGAATACTTAGCGTATTTGAACGGCATAGTATCCAAGGATGAGATTCCGTTCATACAGCCTGCATTGATGCAATTGAATCTTCATCGAGAACCAGATGGAAAACAACGTCATTCTATAACTGAATTGGACTTGGAAACTTTGATGAATTAGTGAAATTATTATTCGTATGAATTCAAAACATGCTCATTATCCCAACAAGACCAACTGCAAGACCAACTGCAACTCCAGTCCACTTCAGAGTATAAGTAAAAATTATATTTGAGTCTCTAGAAAGATAAAAGAAAACAGATAGCAATTAATTAGACTAAAGTTATAAAAAAAAAAATGAGTTTCAATAATTATCATAATAATTCTCAATTTTGTTTTGACATTTCGGAAACTTACTTATCAAGCTTTCCTTTGTGGTACCGATAGAGTTTTTTATCTCAGATCATCAATCGTTTTCAGGATTTTTCAAGTACGAAATCATTGAAGGTCAAATGGAAATAGATTACTATATCATAACTGATGCAGAAACTGTATTGGAGGGCGTTACTTTAAGGTCTGCTATAGCTGGAGTGTTTTTCAAGACGGACGAAGAAGGCAATACTAGGGATACACTAGCAAAGTTATACCAGGTGGTTTGCAATACTAAAGGATTTGATCCCTTTTGAAATGTACTTCCCAGGCCTGTTGAGCTTTTAGGTAAACTATCTCCAATTGAACTTCGAGAATTGAAAATAATTGAAGAAATAGATGTCTTAGTGATTTTGAGGTAATCTTAGACGAACAGTATTGGCGAATAACCCATGATGCAGTAAAATGGTATCTTAGTTTAGGATTGAAACTTCCATACAAGGTAGTTGTTAAATTATATTACTATTCTAAGTTGTTCTGGGAAGATAAGGACAATGACTTGTTATGGGCCAGCCTTCCTGATAAAAGAGAATATTATGAAATTTTCTTCAATGAACTTGTATTTTTGAGAAAATTGGTAGCTCTCAATTTGCCTCTAATTTCCAAAAGCACCTTGTCTCTGGTTATAGGAATGGTCTTCCAGACCACCCGATGCATATATTTGAATACTTAGGAAGAGAATTCCAGGGAAAAAAAGTGGGATAATGAAAAAGTGCACGCAACTATCAAGTCAAGGCCTGAGAAACTTCATCTGTTAGGGATTTCTCACAATGATGTCAGGCTCGAAAACATTCATGTATCTGAGTCAGGTAAAATTCTTCGATTGATTTTGGACTATCGGACAGTTCAAATAATGAGAAACGTAAAAGGCTTGATTTTGAATCTCTTGATTTTATATTTGAAGTACATGGTTCTAGTGAAAATGATAGTCAAGAAAGTCAAGAAATTCATGATGAAAGTGACAAGTATGGCAAATATGAAAGTGATAGAAATTCCAACTATGAAGAAGTTTTTGACGAGATGAGCGCACAATCACTCGATACAAGTACAATAGAAGGAGGTAATAGCTCGAAGGTGTCACGAAGATAGTGAACAGCCCTAAATGAAACTGTGATCTTACGATAGTTATTTTAAAGATTCATAGTACCAGTACCAGTTAATAATACAAATTAAATTAATAGTTGTTTATACCCTGCAACTATGTGCAAAGTGTTCAATCCCATGCTAATAGTGTAAATCGTTATTTGTTTACTTACAAAATAGCCTGATTTCATGGTACTATTAAAACAAACAATGAATACCTATAGTTTTCATATTCATCACATGCTTGGCATAAAACATGCGTCACACACTTTATAGAGATAAAGCATAAACAAATAAAAACGCAATATATAAAAGTAGGCAACACAATTAATATCTTCAATTTATCTCTTTCACTGAGAGTTTACATGAGTTTTGTTTGTGGTCAGGTGGTACACATGATTTTGCTTGTTACGCTGCTGCATCTTTGATTGATCAAGATAGAGTGCATTTCGGTGAATTTGGTGCTTTGAGTTGTCATGCGTCGGATGCTTTTCTAGGCAATCATTTAAATTTTCAGGCCTTCTGTATTAGCGATAGGCCTGATGGATGTCATTAGTCTGATGGTACCGAAACAGAAGGTAGTCTTCAACCAAGTAAAAAAACGTAAATGATTTCGAATTTCTGTAAGTTAAAGATTTTGTATGGCCATTTTTTTTCGCACTTCCAAGGTACCGCTCTCAAAAAGTTCCGTCGAGGTTCCAATGCGTTCATTAATACATTAACTAATTGAAAAATTTCAAAGTCAATATCCAACTTTCCAGTAAAGGAATAAACTGATTAGTCCAATTATGTATTTATATATCGATTGTTATTTGTTTATTTCTATGAAATGAATGACCTATGCTTTCTATTGATTGGTGCATGCTTATGTAAAATTATGAATATTTTATTGTTTATCTTTGTTTATTTTTTCTGATTTAATAGTACCATAACGTCATAGTACTCTGAAAAGTAAACAAAGAACAATTTACATTAGTATAGAGTTGAACAGTCTGCACGGGGTTGCAGGGTATAGTGCGGTGGAACTTGTCCTCGTGTCAGAGATGAGTATGCGGAACTACGATGGTTGTCATGGGCTTTGGTAATTTGGTTCTATCTTTCTCGGGGTATAAATAGGAAAAGCACTTTTTGTTGGGAATTGTATATCCGGTTGTTCTGAAGACGTGCTGTTGGAAGTTGCAGTTGACCCTGCGTTCCGATTTAAGATGATGATTAATGTGCGACTTTGACGCATGATTGAAGCAAAGCTTGCAAACATTTAACTTAGACTCTTTAACTCCCGGTACCTCGGAGTCATCTGTAACTGCGATTACCTTCTTCAATAAATAATGCTGTTTGGAATGTTTCGGGTAGTGACTTTTAATTTCCGATAATATAGTATTGCTGACTTCACTGCTTTCGATGAAACGTGGTAGGTATTTATTTGCAAATTTCTCAGCCAAAGGATTTACTATTTTGTTCTTGTGCACTAAAATAGATAATCCCCCAACTTCTCTTATACGTAAGTCATGCGACTCCATTTTATTAAAAGACGCAGGGTAAGTATCAATCCAGAATAGGACAGCACATTTTTTCGTCGACTCTTTCCGCTCGCTACATTTGTTTCCGACACTACAAATATATTAAATTCACGACATTCAAGTACTCAGAATGGCTGCGTACCACACATATGGCTCAGAAAAGGGCTCTATAAAGACCACATTTTATGGCTCAAATAAAAATAACAAGCTACTTCAGTATTCTTAAACGCTGAAAAAGAATAAATATTAAATATGAGGTCCATCCGACACGGTTCATATTTTCAAGATTTTGCGAATATCGGTTATGTTAGTGAATTTTAAGAATATTTTGGAGAAATTGCAAAGACTTCCAAACGAAATTTTTCACCTTTTCAGATTTTTCTCAAACCTAGTGATAATGCCGCTTATATACTACATGATGATCCAAATATCACTGGATATACATAGGAATTAAAGAGTACAGACAGTTAAAACTTTTGGCGTGCGCATTTTTTTTCAGTGTGAGACCCAGTTTACAATTTTTACACTTCGCGACCAGTTTGAAATAGCTTCCATTAATATCTTGTATGAAAAGGAGATATTCTATCACACTTGCGAGCTTAATGAATAAGCAATAAAAAAAATTGTAACATTACCTAATCATTGGTCACTATTTATAGATATGACCCCTGCACTTGATGTGTACGTTTTCACTATAGTTTGTAAGAGATCACATCTACATATACTTAGTGTATATATGTAGTGTTGCAAATGTTATACATCAGTGTTGCAAAACATCGTGTATAAATAGAGTAGATTATTCCTGAAGTCTCAAAAGAGAGAGTAAGGAAATTAGGAACTAATTATAGGTAGTTAAAGTTAGTTAGTTAGCTAAGAGTAATAAAGTAAGTTAAGTAAAGTTCTATAAGGTCAATAGAACATATATATCCAGTACAAGATAAGAATTACCATATTAGTCCCCAGTTTCCTTACATAGTTAAGATGAATCTCTATTGGGTAATGCCCTGGTGTAATGATGTAGCTATTTGTTAAGCTTGTAAAAATAAGAGGGGGGAAACAAAATCTCAATAAGATTGTAGACTATATTACGTCATTGAAAAGTTTCAACTATGCACAACTTCTTGTCATTTGGTTTTATACAATACTTGAGTTGCATTTTATATAATGAGTTAAGTATTTATTTCGATTTCAAGGTCACCATGAGGTCATAAATCTCAATAGCAAAAGTTAAAAATGTGGTATTTTCAAATATTAAAGCCAAAAGATTTTCATTTCTTAAAAAAGAATTTTATGATCAAGCAAACTGTAGGTTTTATTCGGCTTTGACAAATCCATCATCATTTTGGAGTGTATGCGATAGCTTACATCGGATTTTCGAAATGTATCACAAGCCATTACCTATGCATACAATCTAGGAGCTGCAAACTCAGCTAATGATTAATCAGTTATTAGTTAAGCATTCAATTTCTAGACAAGTTTGTGTAAGTTTAAAAATTTGCCTATATAAGAAGAGTCAACCCACAATTAATTTTTCAATTTATTCCTATCACATAGTACATACTTCTATCATTATTCTTTTTTAGTATTATAGAGCTTTTCAAAGGTCACCTTTGGGTTACGGGATATGCTTGATATAAATACATTTTTATCACTAATATGCTTAATGACATGTGCATCAACTTATATTCTAAGGAACGATAGTGAATGCGAAGGTATAAAGTCAATGAGGTACTCGCTTGGGGATACAAGCGGTAAAATAGTGTGTGGCCAGAAGCCGGATGGTATAATACAGCCAATATTAGACTTATCCAACTCTACACATTACCTATTTAATATGACAACTGATGAGTATTCAAATGACAATGAATATGACAGTATGGGTATATCGCTACCTCATGTATTGGAAGATATAGACCCAATGTACTTGGAGTTTGGTAAATCGAGCACTAGTGAAGCCAAACGAGAATCAGACTGCGTAAGAGTACAAAGGCACGACAAGTGGCAACATGGCTGCGTTCAGTTTATTGCTGACGTAGGGGCACCAGTATTAGCCGACTGGATTAGCAGGTTAGCTGACATGTTGTTGAAAGTTGCAACGAACGGAAAGCAATGGACTACGACAGTATATCAACATGGCTTATATTTTGAGATTAATCAGTACCAAGATACAACTCAAGAGCATAAAACTTTAGAGAGCGCCATTGATGAGTTCTTCAGACAGCATAAATGGATCTGTTATTCTTATTGTTTAAAGTTTAAACACGGTACTGGTAAATGGGCCGCTTATATTAAAATGTACCGAGAAGGCGAAGATACAGCCAAAACATCATTCCAATGCGACTCAGCTAATCACTTCAGTCCAGGTTGTGATTATGTGCCTAACGGAGATAGAGCTGGACAATTGTTATAAGCAGATCGCCAATAATTCGAATAACAGTGATTAATTAGATAAATGATAAATTAAGCAAATTGAAAAAAAAAAGTTCACTATTTTACACTTTCCTCAAAACACTGGTTCATAGTAGTTTGGCAAATATTGATGTTGCGTTGTAGCCAACGATTCTGCTCGTTTACTACGGTATAAAACTTGAAACTCATCACGAATTACATAAAATTATTTCAGTTGAGGAAGATTATCAATCATTTTATGTTTATTGCAGAATGTAGGGAATCTGTTGGCTCTATATTGTATTCGCACTTTAAAACCTTTATGGCTAATAGCATATCTAATGCAAATTGTTGTAGAAATAAATCTTTTCAAATTCGTTCGTATCAGTTCGGACGTTTCGGGTGACTATACACTGTAATTGGGCGCACTCGCAATTCAAAAACTGAATGCTGGTTCTATATTAGCTAAGTACAGTACTGTAATGCGTAGTCAAATATGCAACATTAAGTTCTAGGAGCTCGCAAAATAACCGAACGTGCATATAACCACCGAATTTCGTTGAGAGAAATTGATCTGTTATGACCTTGCATCCTATGTTCATACCTAATCTAACATAGAGTTGCATAAAATCAAAGTCGCTAGCGTAGAGGAGGTTCCACACCATAGGTTTCGTATATACTTAAGTATTGTGGTGTACTTTTATTACTACTACATAAGTGTCTCCACTGCAGGCCCAAATTAGTATTGACAAGTTTGTTGGAAGAATCGGTTCGGGTTGTGATTTTTTCATTTCACTAATAGAGCTAAATATTCCCCACATTCCGTCATAATACTTCAAGATCCTGAAATTGTCACTATAAAAAAAGGACTGTTTGGCCCAAGTCATGATTTAGTATATGGTGGCAAAAAAGCTTCCATATATAAGAGCATGCGTTGATATAGACATGGTAAACATGCTAAATTACATCATATTGCTTTGCTTAATATCCAATACGAGGTTGTAATGAAAACTATCAGCCGATCCAGATACATCTGTATTTTTCTTGGCTATTATACATAAGAATATATGTAAATACAAAATAGGACTTACATAATATTACATATTTCATATATGAAGATTTGACACTAAATTTGACATGTAAAAAATAGATTCGATATGAAAGCAGATACATCTTTAAAGGCCACTTCGCTGATAATTATTACTTCTAAAAGTGAAAAATATTTACTGTGATGCTTGCAGTGCCTAAAATGGTATAGTAAATCATATGTCTATTGGTTTTGAAAGTCTATAATACTTCGAGTTAGTCATGTTGATAACTGCAACACTTATAACGACTTTAGCTTTGGAAATATAAACTGGTATCTCCATGCTTCAATGATTGACGTAGTATATAACACTCTGAAAAAATTTCAATAGAAATATTTTTTTAATTTTTGTTGAACCTCGAAGTGAATATTTTTATAAATTAGCTGAGATTTGAGATGGCTACAACTTTACGAAAGCAAGATTTGTACATTATCACTTTTTTTATCATTATCGGGTAGTGTTTTGCTTTTTATATACGAAATCACAACCTCAGAACATGAGCTTCAGTATAAGAAAGGTGAGTCGTGTTGAAGCCTAATTATCAACAGTAGTTTTTTCATATTTTACCCGGCATTGAAATGTTCTACATTAAGAGAGTCCGAGCGGTGGCACGACATTATTAATCTTTCCTTATTCGCGCAGAAAAATAGATCTTGAACCCAACGTCCAGTTTGAGCCAAAGGAGATCTTTTAAATGAACAGACTGAATAGATTGTGAATTGATTGAAAATAGAGATGAGGGGTTAGTGGGACATTCGCTATTTGCATATGAAAAAAAAAAGTGAGGCTATTCTCGTTGTCACTTACGTAATACGATGATTCTGTTTTTGTAAATGATTTACCAGGCACCCGTTTGAAGGGCATAAAAGTCGTCATGGTACTCTGAAAAGTAAACAGAACCAGTTAGCACTTTTAATATGGGGTTGCAGCGTATAGTGACAATCTTCATTTTTTTGAGATAATATATAACATATAGAAATATATTTATTTTCTAAAAAACTTAAAGTAAAACATGTTCCAGCTTTTTATTACTTGCTACATAATGATTATATAACTAGTTTCCCTCATTCATACTTTTCCGGAATTAATTGGTTAAACACTCTACACAATTTTCTATGTTCGCTTTTCCTTCTCTCTGCATTAGCACTAACTGGTCGCGAAACCTTATCATGAAAATAATCAGAATATCCAAAATCAATAAAATATATCTTTCCATCTGAATTAAGAATATTCCTTTCACAAATGTTTCCATATATTATTCCGACACTGTGAATTATTTCCAATTGCTGCTCGGCCTTTTCGTACGTGGGTTTATCTTTGGGCAATCGGCCATATTTTTCTTCTTTTTGCTGTATATATTTTAATATGAGGAATGGGCCCAATGCATGATAATGCTTACCGATATTGAAAGTTCCAAAGACGCATTTCTGGTCAATATAAACGCTATTGAAGAAAAAGTTATTTGACAATTTTTCGTATGCAAGTTTCTCGCACAGATATGGCGCCGAAAATATCAGTTTATTTATCTTGGTAATCCTTATGGTCTCTTTTTGCTTTGATGGGATCAAAAACCTTCACAATAAATTGATCGTGATCATTGACTCCCCTTAAAAAGTCCGCGACATCCTTCGTGTCCACTTTGAAAAGTTGGGTATTAAATGTAAAGCCCCTTTGCACGTCAATATCATCAAACTTTCCGAGTCCAATTTCTGTTATAAAAAGTCGTTCTTTGTCTGGTCCTCGATGCTTTTCAATTTCATTTTTGCAGTACTCCATGAACGGTATCTTATCTTTCGAAGCTAGTTCATCTAAGTTTGTCAAGTACTCTTCATCTTTCTTACGAATAAACTTATAAATAGCTTCCATTCCTCTCTTGGTTTCTGCTATTCGGGACTCATCCACCAAAAATGCCTCATATATATATATGAAATAATGCCACCTCTCAACGTAAGACCCGATGATTGACAATCTAAGAGTCTATAGTTTAGAGCTATCGGCTTTTCATTGTTCCGATACTCCTTGTTCTCTTTGATCATATCCAAGTTTCTCTTGATATCCACTTCGATTAAAATTGTTGTGTATGAATCTGTCAATATGCCCTTGTTTGTGTGATTTGAAAACATTTCTGCAATAATTTGTTTGAGAAATCTTTGTTTTCAAATCTGAGAAGTGTAGTATCTTTTTTCCGTTTAAAATAGGCAATTTTTTGACCTCGACTAAAGCCAACGACTGATAGTGTAGGTTTTTAGCATATACCATCATATATGGATAAGAGTAGAATAAATCATTTGACTGATGTGGTATCCTAGTATGGACTCCAGTCTGGCCAATGGCATTTTCTTCTTCTACTTGTGGTTCAAAACGTAATAGTGATGTAACGTATTCGCATATGGGTCTGAATAAGAAATTCATGAAACTGTTTTTGTATGTGCTTTCAGCATTGTATCCAATATTTGTGACAAGTTTATATTTCGATTGAAAACCAACTAAGAGTAAGTTGGTTATTACTCTTTTTCTTTGATCTTCGCTAAAAGTATTAGAGAATAGATCAGTTTTCAAAATACATTGCAAATTAGCAGCAAGTTTATCTTCCAATATTGCTTGGCTTAGTGATTCAAACTCTATATCTGAAAAAGTCCCAATTAGATTATTTTTTGTTGCTTAGCCCAGACCAGTCTTACGTAGGGTATCGGGATTCAACGATTCTTCATCAGACCCTTGAAATTCATATTCCGTAAACGGCATAACACAAAAGTAGTGAATAAATCTTTCCATTCATCTGAATTATCGTCAAGATACACTTGTACTTTTGAGGAACTGTATCCACATCAGATATATTTTCAATTCCAAAGACTTTGAACACCATTTCTGTATGGCTGATATTTTGATTCGCACTCTTATCGAATAATGTTCTATAGTTGATTTTGGTGATTTCGAATAGATCAGTATCAGCGTCAACATCAAGATCCATGTCTTCACCGCCGCATTCCAAAAAATATCTTCTAGTACTATCAGAAAAAGTAGTGTTATTCATCGTGATTAATTATTGTGAAGAATTACCTCATAATTCTTTCTTGTGGGACTTCCTCAATTTATAGAAATTCATTAAAGTTAGCATAAAGAAATAATTGTTTCAAGTCTCATCTAGAAAATCTTTGTTAAATGGTACAATCATCCTGAGCAGGCTCAAGAGAATTTCCCAGATAAAGATAGTTACTGCGACATGTACGTCAATGAGCTCGAAATTAATGAAATTCTTGCAAGTTCTCCGTTTGCTTCAAATTTTGCAAAGCTTATTGTTTCTGGATACTGGAATGGTATTCCAAGCCAGCCGATGCATTTTTGAAGATTTGGGAGAACAGATCCCCTCTACTGAATGGGATAAAGCTGAATTGAATAAGGCAATAAAAACTAGACTCAAAGAAATACATCTGTCGCATAAGAATATTAGACTCGATAATATACAAGTTTCAATATCGGGAAGGGTCACTTTGACAGATTTTGGGTTAGCTGTTTACCCAACTAATGAATATCGTAAATGACGAGACTTTGAAGCTCTCGATGAGCTTGTCCCAATTACTTGTTATAACATTTCTGGGGAGGATAAAATCCGTGATTTTGTCTCAGCCAAAAACTAAAATAAAGAAAGTATATGGAATGAGCATGCAAACTCCAGTGATGAAATGGTTTTTGACAAGCAGGCTTTAAGGTCTGATAACACCCCAGGTCTACCAAGATTGATTTTGATTTGGAGTGTGATGAAACTTGATAAAAATGACTTTAGGGAAGTTCAGAAGTATTTTTGAAGGATGGGTATATGGATTCTTGTGTTTTACAGTATGTCATATTGAGCTTAGGATGTGCACATGTACCCATTGAATTACTGAAATTATTTCAAAACTATAAATAATCGGGCAGAGGAAGTCTGAGAAAGTGTGTGTTTATGATAAAATCCATGTTATCATGATTCACAAACTAGACCTTCGTTAAATTTTATACAAGTAAATATCAAAAAAGACAAAGTAACTTCCATTTCATCATAAAGTGATGCAATACTGTCGAAGAATGGACAGTGAGAAGTGCAGACATTCAAGCTGAGCCTAATGGTGGCCAAACATGCTTCTCATATACTCTTGATTCTTTTATTTATTGCATAGAACCTCCTCGTACGTTGGCACAGCTACTAAAGCAAGTTGAGTCTGCTCATTCCATATAAAACACTATTTCCTAAATCCGTACAGCTGAGTACATCTTAGGCGTGCTTTCAAAACCCTTCGTATAGATCGCCCACCATCAACATTCCATCCGGTAGCAAATTTCGATTGGTGTTACGGTACTCTAACTTATTTACCGATGTTACTCGCGCTGAACTTGACCGACCCAATCATGACCTTTCAGTTATCTTGCTGATCGGCAGTCTTCTGGGATCCCCACAAAACCTATTGGATTTATGTTTGAATGGCCGCGTGGACTTAAATACCTAGTATGAAAGATTCTCCCAATTCTTGAGAAGTTCCTTGGTATTTTTTATAATCTGCTATGGCCAATTTCAAAAAGTACTTGCCATCGAGAATTTTCGCCCGCACCTTTGATTGCCCAAACCTGTTATCGGGGAACATGAATGAGACAAGCACGGCTTTCATGAATGTCCCCGCCGTGTCTTCTTTCAGCTCCATTACCTCTTACTTCTTCGTTCGTGGATGGTCACCACGTCCTCGATAATTCGGTTATCGCAAAACTTGGAAAATATGTAGAAAAAGTATCTGAAATATTTTGCGTACATCACCCTGGTCTTATGGAGAACTACTACCTTCAATGTGCCCTCTTGCAACATCCGGTTGCAAATGGGGTGCGTCCCTTTCAAATGCGATCTGTCTTGGAGAAGATACTTCTTGACAGCCTCAAACAAAATACTTCAGGTATCTCTTTCCATAATCTAGGTTGTAGTTTATTGTGCAGAGGGAATTCTTGTTCCGGAGATAGGCGTGTGGAACTAGGATGGTTGTCACCGAAATCGGCGGTTAGATGTCATCTTTCTCGTGGAATAAGTAGGAAAAAGCACACTTTTTGTATCAGCACACTATTCAAATTTACCAAGGCTCTTGAAATTGATCTATAAGAATATTTGAATTAAACATATACAAACCAATTCTACTACACCAAGTTTATGTATTATGAGTAGTACTCAGAACCATCAATAGTTTTATAAGTAACCAATAGTAGGCATCTTTAGCGGTCATATAACATTATATCAATGACCCAAAATGCCCATTCATCCGAACATCTGTGCATCCTCTAAATTACCCTTTATGGGGATTCAACTTGCATATCGCATGCCAAAAAAAACTCCTATTTCTTAATCATCTGACTTAGTTATGAGCTCTGATCTTCTATTCTCAAAAAATTATTTGTCAGATGCGATCTGTTAAGCCGACTGCAGCATTAATTTTTATAAACTTTGTGTACTCAATTGAATTTCGAAGCACATAAAACTGACATATGGCTTTCGTGCCAAGAAAAATAAAACCGATCCGATAGTATTCCAGCTAAAGTCTTTAATAGTACTTAAATAAATTTCATTCATATATGAAATACGGATTAAAAGCTTTAAAACTTATGAAAATGGAGGATGTGCTTTGGGGATTAATAATTGAAGTTACGGTGTACATTTTAACTTTAATCTTAATATCGTAACTAATCTAATAATATATATATATATATGTTACGCGATACCAAATATTCTCTATTTATGTTTATCATACAGTGAAGATGACTATAGATTAGGATTGGGAAAAACAAATTATGATGTCTAAGCTGATTACAATTTGTATACGAAATCACGCATAATTAAATAGAATGGTTATGACCTCCGTAGAAGAAGAAATGTTATGAGCAATAATTACTTTCAAACGAAATGCAAGTGCTTCTAAATTAATTGGTGGAATTGACCTATAGTATTAATCTGTAATATTCTCAAATTCAAATTTAAAATTAGAGGGCACCCAAACGTGTTGTAAAAAGTTATTTTAACTCTATCTATTATCAAGAAAAAATAGCTTTATTACCGTGTGTCCCCATTTTTTGTAGTTACGTAGGTAAAAGTGACTCAAATATCTAGAGATGACTTTGTATAATTGACAGAAGAAAATTCAGGAAGTATGGACTTTGGCTAATAAATTCATCCCGCTTATTTGTACAAAAGTTTGGAGAGTAAAGCTGGTGTCGACCTTTATGACACAATAATTCAACAAATCGTAAATAATTTGAGATTTATTTGATTATGCAATTCCCGCATACCAGCATATAAGCCTCTTGATGAGAAAAAGCCCAAAAAAAAACTCAAATTTGTACTGAATTTTAATAGCACCCTTAATTTGAATTTCAGGTTAATTCATAAGAGGATAAATCTATTATCTACCAGAAATTATTATATGAAGCATAAATAGAGAGGATGTTACTTAATTCAATTTGACTACCAAAAGTAAATCCATCTTGTGTAAAAGATTAGATTATGCAAGATGTTGAAAAAGTTTTTCGAGTAATATATTACAAGGTTCATAATATTTGCTTCTTGGCATGCTTATTCGAGAGATATATAAAGCATACTTAATAGCTTTAAAGAACATCGATTAGCTCTCCTTAAATATCAAAAATGGCTTCAAAAATGAATAAGGACAGTATTGAAGCTGATCTGCCTAATACTAATGAGCTGGCGGATAATACCATAGCTAACGAATACAATGAAGAAATTACAGAGCAAACATTTGCAAAAAATCAACCAATTGAGAACAGAATCGACGCGGAAGCAAAAGTTCTTAAAGACCGTGGTGTCTACAGAGTTGAGGCTTCGAAAGAATATTTGGATCGTTCAAAAAATGGTAAAATAATGAAAGCAATTTTAGGTACTTCAATAATTATTTGTTCATGGGCAATTGCGTTGGATTCTTCGGTAACTTATAGCCTTCAACCATTTGCAACTTCTAACTATCAAAGACATTCAGAAGGATTAGGCGCTCTCAATGTTGCAAATGGAATTATCACAGCGGTCTCTAAGCCTGCTTGGGCACAGATCTGTAATACTCTTTCCAGACCAACGACCTATATTATTAGTACCGTAATTTATACCGTTGGCTATATTATAGTTGCTGCAAGTGATAGTTTTTCTGCTTATATTGTTGGACTGGCCCTTAATTCAGCTGGAAATGCTGGTATTAGTTTCATCAATGGTTTAATCGTGGCAGATTTAACAATCTTAAAGTGGAGATCACTAGCAACCGCCCTTTTGGATGCACCATATATTATTAATGTATGGTATGCTGGCTATATTGTTCAAGACTTAGAAGTAGATAATTGGAGATGGGGTTATGGAATGTTTGCAATTATCATACCTGTTGTAGTTTTACCGACCGCCTATGTTCTTGTATTAACTCAACGTAAAGCATACAATTTTATGCCTGAAAGTGAAAAACAACTTTATGAAAAAGATCTTAGTTTTAGGCAAAATTGGAAAGCATATATTTGGAGGGTTTTAATTGAAGCCGATCTTATAGGATTATTATTTTTAGGATTTGGATTTTCGTTACTTTTATTACCCTTTTCTTTAAAATCAGGTGCAAAAGATGGATGGGATAACCCAAGTATGATTGCAATGATGGTTATTGGTGGTGTATTTCTTATTATGTTTACATTTTGGGAAGTGTTTTGGGCACCATTCCCCATCACACCCAAGCGAGTACTCAACAGAACAGTGATATGTTGTATTGTGATTGATGTATTTTATCAGTTGGCAGGAATGATTCCTCTGGTATATTATTCAAGTTATGCATGGATTGTACAAAACTGGAATAGTAGGGACTGGACGTACTTCAACAATATACTAACCTTGGCATTATGTATATTTGGTATTGTTGCTGGAGCATTATTTAGAGTTACTCATAGATATAAGGTTTTTCAGATTTTCGGTGTTATTTTAGCACTTCTTGGTCAAGTAATGATGTTTAAAGGAACCACAGCAAGGAGAGAGACTCTCCCATTAATATGGCATTCAATCTGCAGTGGTATTGCTGGAGGTTTCAATGTTGTTGCAAGTGGTACTGCCCTACTGGCGGCTGTTCCTCATAGAGATTTAGCAGTAACAATGGCTATTTTATCACTTTGGTCATATATTGGTCAATCTATAGGATCTGCTATTTCAGCTGCTATTTGGGGTCTGAAAATGAGAACTGAATTTCGTAAGTATCTACCCAAATCTGTCTCTAATGATCAAATTAAAATCTATTTTGATGATATTACAGCAATAAGAAACGATTTTAAATGGGGCAGTATTGAAAGAGAAGGATCTATAAAGGCATATCAAAGTATAATGTATATCTTTTTCATAATTGCTTCTTGCTTGCAAGTTATTCGTTTTGTAGCAGTAATGCTTCAAACAAACTTTTATTTAGGTGATGCTCAAAATGCAGTAGAATTTGTTGATGAGGATCAAATAATTAATGAGAAAGAAAAAAGAAATGTGGAAAAGGCAAAAGAAAAGTGGTATGTTGGTATGTTGCTTTATTCGATATCTGGTAGTTGCCTTAAAATAGTTGACTTCGAGATCTGCAGTACGCTACGCAGCCAAACGGAGATTTTTTTTTGAAACAGATTATTAATTTCATAATTAGTAAATTCATTTGTTCATTATTCAATTAGTTCTATAGAATTTCATAATCATTTTTTTATCTGAATAACCAATAGGAAATCAAGTATAATAAGCAATTATATGATAATATCATCCAGTATAGATTACCTTATCTTTAGAAACTGAGGTCCGTAGGTAGTGCATTGGAAAATTACTAGAGTTAATAACTAGGAATTTCGCAGCCAGTTTATATTTTCTCGATCTCTTCTGACTTCTCAATATATTTCAATTCTATACATATTTCCATTTTATTTTTTTCTTAATTTAGCAGAATCTTTATTAATTTATGAGGTCCAACGTTTACTCCTCAAACAAAAGTTATTCCTCCTTTTAAACTGACTGAGTCCCAGTTAAGTCACTACCAAAGCTCTCTTAATAAAGTTTGAGGCACCAATTGCTTTGGTAGAGATAGCTTGATTCTAAGGACTCATACACTCATCACAATTACGTCTTTAATCAAATTCAAATGTGACGAGTACTATGAGAGCTTAAATCTGTCTCTAATGGACAATAAGATGTGTTGACTAATTCTTAGCCAGTGACATCTGATAACCAGTAGTAACTGGTTTTTGTAAACATATGTCTGCCACATGTAGTAAAAGTTACGATATAATAGTTGATTGAGTATTAAACTAAGTATCCTTAGTCTTTGTTACTGGTCCGCTTTGAATACTTGACAACGAAGTCTCTGAAATTGCATCTGTAGTCTTGCACTCAACTAATAAACTGGAGTCAGCGGTGCTACACCCGTGACAACAGCTTACAAAAACAATAAAACCATATGCTCCCCACCCCTACGCGCCCTTGTGTTGATTATGTATGTATGGTTAGGTACATTGTATTGCTTTTAGATGCTCAGAATACACAGAAGACAAAGTTCCAATCCCGTGAGTGCTAATCCTGACAGCATCAAGAGCGAACGCAGACAGTTATGAAGTATATTTGTTTAGCCAAGCCCAAAGGGATATGAATAATCGAATGAAAGAGTACGGATTGATAATTAATTCTTCGAATCCTCGTGCAAAATTATCGGTTCATGTTTTATAATCACCTATAGCAAAACAAACATCTGAAATTTGTAAAATTCTAAAAAGATCTTTTTTTCAGTACATCTGCATTTGGATCGTCGATATTGATATCATTACTCTCTACTCCATAATATGATATATTGTATAGCCGTGTTTATTTTCGGGGATATTTATTGATTGGGGTTACAAGCCTTTTAAAATCAGCAAGTACAAGCAGAACGAAAAGGTCTACATGCAGGTAAATCAATTATTTCCTAGTAAGAGTACATAATCGGATTAACCAGTTAGTTTGAAGTTGGATATTCGCTTTAAAATTTTCCAGTTAGTTGAAATAATAAGAGAAGATTGATGATTTACCAGCATTCTAACATCAATTGTTATACCATTTGCATAGTCTCTAATGATAGTTTTCTTCACAGTTAGGAGTAACAGCTGATCCATGTTCTGTCTGCTTTCTAAAATGCGCTTGGCAATAACAGGATGTCCTTTTTTTTTTGATATGAGCCTCAAGATATTAGGATTTTGCCTCACCGTAATTAGCTTCAGTGAAGTTAAAGAACAGGTGGAAACATCATAAAACGCCTCAAGAAAACCATTAATAGACTAATGTTTTAAACTGTGCAGGAATAATCATTTGAAGGTTTATTATCACGACTATAATAGTACAAATGGCAATATAGCTTTATGCAAAAAAACCTACAATCATCAAAAATATAATTATATCAATATCGATATCTAGAAATTTGTAAGGTGCAATAAATATTAATCTTTCCTTAGAGGAATTGAATGCACAACGAAATATGAGTTCTGTTTATTGACAACCCCTGCGAATGCATTATAAAACGCAAGTAGCCCAGTAATGACCCCTACGATACCAGCAGCTCTCGTAACTTTGACATTTTGAGTAAAGCTACCAGCACATAATAGCGCGTATGTGAGAGTGACAAGCCAAAGTAGCAGACAGAATGCAACTGTAGATTTTAAAGTAAGCATTGATAACATGAAAGTATATAAGGTCCATGATAAAAGAAGTAATCCCATAGCATTATTGAACTCAGTTTCGTCTTCATAGGCAGCTGCTATCCCAAAAGCTTCTACGTTAATAGCTGCGTAAGAGATCCAAAATGCTCCATATGAAGTCAAGGCAGTAGCCCCAAACGTGTTACCAATTACCATTTCCCAGCAGCCAGCTAAAAATTGTACTAATCCCCCGTAAAATGCCGCCACACCTAAAACTGCATTAGATTCAACAACACCCATTGCCTGTGCATTGTACATCCCCAGAAGAAAAGTGACCATTGCGAACCCAGCCAATCCTAATGGCGCTGCGTTACCAAACTTGTTTACAGGCGGTAATGCTAATCCTGGATTAAGCGTACCACCGAATGCATGCATTAATTCGTGTTTGTAATATGTTTTGCCTCCGATAATGATGAATTCATTGCCCTTTCCAGCCTCTTGAATTGGAGAAATAGATTCATCGACATTAGAAATCGATTCATTTTGATGGGAACTGGAAGAATCAACCATATGAAAGTTCAGCTAAAGAGTTGTCGATTATCTATCTATAAGATTAGAACCGGAACAAATAGAAATCAGTTAAGAATATAATGAAATAGGCATAATGAATTCAGAAAATTATTCACATAACGAATAAGGCTCTTTTATGTGAAAAATATACTTTCGGTAGTGCACTTTTGACAAATGTTCTATACACCTGCCCCACATATCAATTCTTCCACCCGCACCACGCACAGGTTTCTTTGGGACAACTGAAATTCTCTTACAAATTTAAATCTCTTTAGCTAGACCCCCCACAAATTCTTTGTCACATTACATATGCTCCTAGCACTTTTGAATTATCTCCGCATGGTTGCATTAAACGACGCAGCAAAGCAATGTGCCAATAAACAAGTAAAATTTTCATTATCACCCCGAATAATTGACACTAAATAAAGAGCTACGCCATGTCCTCAGGACCGACGAAAAACATGAAAAATTCGATCATATCTAGAAAAGTCGAGAAAGGTTCAATAATAAGATATGTAGCTTTTTTTGACATATTGTTAAGATGCATTTATTCGAGCAGACGTGATTTTAGATTATTTGATTCTTAATCATTATATGTTCCTAATCTCAATTGCATAGCGAATAGAATGAAGTATCTTCGGTAATCATTCAATCTCCTGTACAATATTAATAATAATTAATTCTCAATCAATTCCCCAAAGGCTTACTGATAAAATTAATTTTCTGACTTTCAGATTAAATCCCCTGCGCTGAACTTTACATGAAAAGGCGGGTTACAAAAAGGAGAAATATGAGATATAGAGTCATTAACACTAAGAATTCATTGATCTCATAGCAAATGGCATACCTATTTCTCCAAATATAGCCCTTTTGCTATATTTTAATACTATATGTAATACTTAAAAACCAAGTATTATTAAGATGTAAACTTTTTATTAATTCATAATATAACTTGTATAACATTATTCTTTTAAATTTAACTGTTCTTGATAGGATTCTTAGTGTGAAGTCAAATGAAGCCTTTCCTTAGGTGTGAACTTAAAGGTAATAAATTTCGAATATATATTTGAAAAGGACCGTGTGATACTAAAATTTCTGGACTATAAATACATAAAAGAATATATCAATCAAAATAATTTAAAGGTTTAATTAAATCAAGATCTGGAATAAAAGCAGAGAGAAATACTTAACGAAGTATATATTGAAAATTATAGAAGTTTATCAATATCATAGATATTCAATCTTTATACACTTGGTTGTCCTGTCAATATTCCCTTAAGAGATGTAGATGAATCTGTGTAAAAACTGTACACATTATAGATAATTATTTAATTTGTAATTATGACAAAAATGGCGTTATCGTTTATGACAGTAAATATAAGTTTAGAAGACTAACTTTAAACAAAAGCTTCAGTACTTAATGAGTACGCAGATCACATACATATTCGATTTTTCATAACTAATATTTCCTCATATAACTATCACTCCCAGAAACAGAAGAAGAAAAGCAATTCAGATATTTTGCTCCATTTTTGATGATCTTAATAAAATTGAAATATGGATGAGAAAATAGAAGACACATTCATGTCATTTCGAAAGAAATTCACGATACTCTGTCGCGAATTCAGGTATCTGGTTGCTTCATTTGACTCTGCGTATTCAGTAAAAAATAGGTTGATTTTTCCATGCGACACTTTGTTGCATTTGTCGTATTGTTAGAAGCTTTTTCACTCTGTATTTTGGGAAAGCATAGTGCGATTAAGCATGAATAGAATGTATTCTAAGGATTTAAAATATAGGATGTACATCAAGCACCATATATATGTTTTACTTCACAAATATAACCAATATACTTGGCTTGTGTGGAATGAATTCTACTACAACAACTGCTATTTATACATGAGTATAGAGAATAATTCTTTGTTTCTCACAATATTTGGCTCTAAAACTTTCGTGGCATGGCAATCGACAACCCTAAAGTCGATTTGGAAAGTCAAAAATAATAGTATACTTATTTCATTAAGTATATCTTGACCATTTTTTTGATCTATAATAAAGATTATTTTTACACATTATATCACGATATTTATTTATTCTAATATTCTAACTGAAAAACAATATTCTGCATTAGTGAATCCTGCTAATCAAGCCTTATTAAATGTTACTTTATTAGTTCTATCTCCCTCCAAAGATAAGAATGAATAATTCGTTCTTATAAATGGAAACATACTTTGTTTTCTATTAGAAGTTCAGCTTTTACTAATTACGCAATTAGTAAGTAGAGACCATGCTTTCGATTAAAGCTTTTTTCTCTCTTCCTGCATTTTGACATGCTATCAAAAAGGATTTTATGCTGTCAATGCCTTGACTCTATTCACAATTCTTCATGATTACGGTGCATTAAGAATTACAAACATATTACTTTTATCCTATAAATTTTCTTATACATTTGAAGCAAAAGTAAATCAGGTCTAAGGAGAACTAATTAGATTCTCTATCAAGTACATATAAAGTTCCTATAATCATTTTCTAACCGTTCTTTATTAAAATCTTTATATAATTGTTCGAACCAAGAACACACATGAAATTATTTTGGTCTTTTTCCTTCGACTTTGGAGACCATGAGGAAAAATAAGTTAGGAAAATCAGCAGTAGTATTCGAAATGCTGTATAGAGAATTAAATTTCTACTTCTGTAACTCCAGTACTATAGTTATTAAATGTCAATGACCGAATGTGTAAATATTATTCGTGCCAATATTTAGAGACATAGACTAGAGAACTTACAATTGAGAATAACTAGAGATGAAGAAGAAGTATACTTATTATTATAAAATTATTTTCTATCCTTCATATACCAAAGTATTCTGGTTTAGCACATCTTTTGAAATCGACGGGATACCTGCTAAATGAAGTGTTAATTCCAACTCTCCAAGAAGGCATTCTAATACGTGCTTTACACCTTCTTTTCCCCTTAATGAAAGTCCATAGATGTAGGGTCTTCCTATCAATACTAAATCAGCTCCAAGTGCTAAAGCCTTCACAATGTCTGATCCAGAACGGATCCCAGAATCAAAAATTATATTTATTTGACCTTTTACAGTATCATATATCTTAGGGAGCATTGTGAGAGAACCGACACCTCCATCTTGCTGCCTGCCACCATGGTTCGAAACAACAATTCCTTGAACCTTAGCATCCACGCATCGTTGAGCATCTGCAACTGACTGTATTCCTTTAAGAACAATGGGGCCATGCCAATGCTTCTGGAGAAATTTCAAATCTTCCCAACTATGACTTGTTCCTGGGAAAATTATTCCTGCCCATTCACTTGCAGCTTTTTGAACATCTTCAAAGATTTGTATGCTATATTTTTCTTTGAAATATTTCTGGAATACAGGGTCACTAAATCCAACTTCAACTCCAATAGAGTCATTGCGTAAAAAAGGATTATATCCATTATCCATATCGCTAGGTCTCCATCCTAAAAGATACGTATCTAAGGTTACTACTAAAGTATTATAACCGGCAGCTTTTGCTCTATTGAGAATACTTATTGTAATATCATTATGGTCATTAGACGGCCAATATAATTGATACCACCTCTTACCATGTCCATTTGCATGAGCAACTTTCTCTATGCTTGTAGCAGATGCAGTGCTTAGAATGTAAGGGACTCCTATATCAGCAGCAGCAGACGACGTGCCCACTTCCCCTTCGGGGTTAAAAATAGTTTGAACACCAACTGGTGCTAGGGCAAGCGGAAAAGATAATTTTTCGTCAAATATTTTTGATGTAAGGTCCGGTAATCCTGGCGACTTTATAAGGCGATTGGGAACTATAGACCATTTCTTAAATGATGATAAATTCTTATCATGAGTTTCACGAGTCCCTGCCGATCCCCATACATAGCCCGCTGATTCGGCCGAAAGTCTATCCTTAGCAAGCTCTTCCCATTTAGTACTATCACAAGTGATGAGTGGCCTTTCAAACTTAAGACCTCTTTCGTAAATTTTCTTTTCGTAATCTATAGGGTTAAGTGGCATTTTACTTAGAGTTGAAGCTATCAAAAATCGATTGCCTATTTAATAAAGGTAGACTATATATATATGCTGAATTACATATTGCTCTCAAGTGAAAAGCAAGCAGCATAAGATTGCTAGGAACTATGATTATCTAAACAGCAAGCAATTATATGAACATCTCTTCAAAGCATCAACTAAAACTGAAAAATCTACTCAATACCGTTAGGTGATAAGTACATTCATGATATATCCTAATAAACAGCTATTAAATATCAAAATGCTTCATTCATTTTTTTAGATTTTTTTCAAGGATAGTAAACTTATACTACATCGAGAGTCTACTTATGTGTGAGATGTGGATTAACTGTAAAGGTTTGCATAGCACACAAACCGAGCACTTGCAACGCACCAGAACTGGACAGCACCAAATGTTGCTAATAACTGCGAGCATCATAAGTTCCCTATTGCATTGAACCTACACAAGAAATATCAATCAGGTGATTTCCAAATTGCAGTTGGTCTTTGACAATAAACTACAAAGAAGCATGAAACATTCTGCTTATATGTTTATTCATATTATGTTCCTAATATCTATTGTTATTCTAATCTTTAATGCAAGTAGCGCTTGTCTGACATAAAAATAGATCCATACGCTAATTGATATCTTTCGACTGTTACTAATTTTACCTCGGAAAGTTATGACTGAGTCCGATAATACTGTAGTAACAGAATAATATCAGCACTCATATTAAGAGTTTTTTGGTCCTGTCTTTGGGTTTTCTGTGTCGTCTAGGATTATATTCATTAAACTTATCAATTCCTCGAATCATGTTACTTCTTATTTCGAGATTCTAAAGACATTTCTAATCCTTCCCTCCAATCGATTCATTTGCTTTTTTTTATGGGAAGTATAATAAATGGCTAATTATTACAATTATTTCATAAAGTATGTTCTTGATACTCTAGTAAACCAACCTATTTTATAGATTTGGAAGGATTTAAATTGATGTAGTTAATCGACTCAGGTTGTATTCTCCATTGATTCATTAATCAATGCTATTCTTGAAGTTATTAGTCACAATGAGGTACAAGGATCGAACAACATTCCCATTGGGCCCCGATAACTAGGTCTTCGAAAGATGAGGGAAACGTATTAGAGTATTTTCTTGCTTCCTATATATGAGATTCTTTAACAGTGACATGCAACATGATGCTTGTAGTCAGTGACGAAAAATGATCAAAATGTTTGCTAGTGAAGTGACCATTGACACCTACCAAACTTCATGCTTGTGACGCATGATTGAGATGTTAATCAATTCTTTTTGTCTATTGAATCATAGAGTAACAAAATAAAACGAAACATAGCGACTTTCACTTGCGTTATATTTATCAGCGTGCGGTAAGAATGATTTTAGAAATTACGAACGTCAAACTCATATTGCAGCATATATGAGGAATTGTGCAGTAATCGTATTCAATTATTTCCTATTTTTATTATTAATAAGGTTAAAGTTGCTGAATTTTATACAAGAAAATAGAAATGAGGTTATCTTCAAAAGTATACAACCTGACATGCATAATTAACCCAAGGCTATCAATATTATGATATCGTAAGATAGATGAGAATCTATCTTATATATATTATGATTTTGCTAACAATGATCCCTTGCATATTTAGGGGCCAGAAGCTTTGGGTATTCTATATAGTTAATCGAAAGATACAGATTAACCTTAACGACCGATATATTTCTTTTCGAAGGGCCTAACCAAATTGAACCCAACAAATGCAAAGCCGAAGCCTAATTCAAATCCTATATCACCACCATCTTCACCAATTTTGCGCGCAAGTACACCCGAGTACCATGCTTGATTTATACCTAAAACAACTCCCGCAATACCACAACAAAAACCAAAAATTCCTGCGATACCAATAGGATAAGATAGCTTACTATCGAAATTCTTATAATCGTAGCTAGCAAAGTTACCTCTTCTATGAATAAAATGTTCAGAAAAACTCATCGCCTGGTAGATTGCCAAGTAATATCCTATCATGTTCATAAAATTGTCCATCACTTCTTCGAATTCGTAGTATGCTGGTATACAGACTGCCAACGTAGCGAAATTCCCTAAAAGAGTCCATACTAATCTTGGAACTTTGGCCATTGGTGACCATGCCGCTTGAGCCGATAAACCAAGAGAGTACATATTCGGAATATTGTTGGCAATAAGTGACAAGGCTAAAAGAACACATAAAAATTCCCCGAAACCGTGTAAGGAATCTTCGACTAAAATAGCATAAACTAAACCCCCAATCGACTTATCGGCATAAAGCTCAGCCCAACGCGTATTTGTAAGAGTACCAGTAGCACAAGCTGCACCCAATATTAAGGTGAATATTAAGGTTGAATACAACATACCAAAGATACCAAAAAAGATCTTCGCTGAACTAACATCTCTAGGTTGATACACTGTATAATCCGAAGCATAAGTAGTCCATCCTGTGGCAAAACCAAAAATGGTACCACCAAAACTTAAAACGTTACCTGCTGTTGTCGGGCCTCCGACCATTTCTCCATAAGTAAAGTTCCCAGACTTAGCCATTCTTGCTATAATTGCAATAAATGTAACTGCATTGGGTACCCATGACCACGTTTCGTACATATGAATAACATGGTATCCAAAGAATGAGACAATGATAGTACAAATGACTAATATCAAGCATCCAGCCCATGGTGGAAGAGCACCATTATTCACAATGTGCAATAATTGAGCAGCACTCATAATATTAACTGCACCCCAACCAACACAGGCGATAACATTAATGAAAGCAAATATCCTCATACAGTAGTCACCGACCAAAAACTTGGAGAGTACAATCTGTCTTAAACCTAATTTAGGTCCGAAAATAGATAAGTAGGCTATTGGAAGGACACCTAAGAAGGAAAAAGATAAGATTGTTAACACACACTGCCAGAAACTGAGGTGGAATACAGTGACTCCAAGTGCTCCCAAAGCGAATGTTGCAATAACTAAATCTGCTGATAGCCACATAGTGACGGCATTCCATATAGAATCATTACCTTTTTCTTCATCAGTCACTATTTCAATACCTTTTGTTTCTGCGTTCAACAGCGACGCCATAATATCGAACCACGAACTCTTTTTGGTTTGAACCTCTATCTGTCTCAGCTCATCTTCCAACGATTGTTCAAAGCTTTCCAACGAACTCTTCTTTTTGGTATCACCAACATTATCGATATTTTTTTCAAGATCTGACTGACTCATCTCTTATTGTGTTTTATATGGTATTATGAACTACAAAATATCCATGTGATACCTATAGAATATAGATGGCTTGTTGTTGAATAGTTCAAGAAATTTCGATGCTTTAAACAAAAAAAATTTTTGTTATCACTCAATTAAATAGGTCGTGTAAATTATTATCAACAAAGACGAAAAATTCTGATCGATGCGGCATTCTCCGGTTCTTCGGTAGCGGCCAAATTAAAAAATAATGACCAATCGATGTATTTTGTGCGTAATTCAAAGATAAAGAAAACAAATTTTATCATTTTAGGAAATATTCTTATCTGTCCGATTGTCTTTTTGACTACTCCAACTAAATTCCTACTGATAGTATGCATTATATTGTTTAACTGTACCGATTAAGAACATATAAGTTCATATGAGCAGAAGGAGGTCATCTCCAAAATAATAATGATACGATTAAATCTGACCGTAATCAATTGTCTCTAGACGAACTCTCAGATCGATTCTAACTCAAAGCTAAAGATACTTGTTATGACAATCTATCAAAATTTTCTTTATATAATGAGATCGTACATTAATGAGAGTAAATGAAAATTTTGGTTATAGAAACATCCAAGATTGGGATGAACATTGTGGCAAAAAGAAATTCAGATTCTTAATATTTTGCAAGCTTCAGTTAACAGTTTCAAAGCTCGGTTCACGTGTTAATTTATTTCGTATACAATTTCTGGATACCAATCACGAGGATTTACTCAATAAGATGCAATAGCAAATTGAATTTTCATTATTATCTTTTATTATGAAGCCATTATTTCAGAAGTTGCCGGTTGAACATATGAAATTCGCCACAATGAAATATTTAAAGAAATGAGAAATTGAGCTATTTATGAGAATTTCGTGTATTCTGCTTATTTAGTGATATGTAATTCCATTAAACCACACTAATTTGCGTAGTTTTTTGCTACCAGCGCCACATATTAAAACTTTTGCACCAACTGAAGGGATTTATTTAGCGTTTTCGTTTGAATGGACTATAGCAACTTCTACTATTCTTCTCACTTGTAATATGTTTTTGATCATTAGCTTATATTGAAGGATAACCTACTTCTAACCACCTAATAACTTTTGGAATGCTGATTTCAACGACGTATTTATTGTTCTAATGTAACGCGACGAACTTTTTTTGTATTTGTAATTACATTTCATTAAACTATTTGCAGCAATGGCATCATTACATCCACAGTTATATTCGGCTATATAAATAGAAATATACAACTGCTAAAGAATGATTAAACTAACTATCAATTATGACAAAACTTGATATACAATCAATAGCTATAATTGGCGCCGGACCAGGAGGTCTTGCTTCGTTGTATGAATTTTTGCACACCAATAAAGACGGCTCTTCAACTATTGGAAGCGTCAATTCGACAGATCCAAAGTTTACTAAGATTGTCTCATTTGAGCAAAAAGACGAGGTAGGGGGAATTTGGGCAAAATCTGGTATAGATGGTATAGATTCAGATCTTCCAATACCACCTCAAAATTTACTTGATACTGAATCGTATGCCGATCCAGATATTATACATCCAAGTCACACAATTCCAGACAATTTGCAAAACACTTCAGTTGATAAGCCTTTTGTTAGAAAATTAGATCCAATAGCTCGAGAGCTTGAGTGGAATAGAAGTGGTGTATTTCCTGGACTTTTTACAAATATCCCGTCGAGGTTTACAAGATTCTCTTATTTACCGAACGAGCCGGAATATTTGGATAAATCCCGGGTTATATATCCTTTCCTAACACATTATGAGCTTTCTAAGAGAATTAGCGACTTTGTCGATAAAGAAATGTTAGATGATTACGTTCGAAAAAATTCTAAGGTAGAAGGTCTTTTCAAAAGTAACGATAAATGGGTTGTTACTGTAAGACACACATCAGCTGATAATGAAGAGTGGTATCAGGAAGAATTCGATGCAGTTGTAATAGCCAATGGTCATTACACTGTTCCTAACATTCCCCATATTAAAGGATTAGCCAAGTTTAATAAATTGCATCCAGATATATTAATACACTCCAAGTCTTATAGATCTGCGCAAAGCATTAAGGATAAGAAGGTGTTGATAGTTGGAGGAAGCTTCAGTAGTGCAAACCTTTTGCAGTATGTCGTACCACTAGCCAAACAAACCTTTGTATCTAAACGAGGGCCACATCTTGTGTTTCCTTGGATTGATAAAGCAGTTGAATCGGAAGGTATTGTTACGAAGCCTCCTATTGAAAATTTTCTACCGGAATCTAATGAAATTCTATTTGCGGACGGTACTAAAGAAAAGGATTTTGACGTCATCTTATTAGCTACAGGGTATCACTATCATTATCCATTTCTTAATAAATATTTAAAGGTTATTGAGCCATCAAATTTAAGTCGAGTCAGTGGACTATACTACGACACGTTTTCTATTGAAGATCCAACTTTAGCAACTGTTGGAGTCGCAATTTCTACCATCAATTTCCATACTATTGAAGCAAGTGCTTCTGCAATTGCTGGTATATGGTCCAATGCTAAATCTTTACCAACAAAAGAAGAACAACGTACATGGGAGAAAGATCATATCGAAGGCACTGCTAATAATTTATTCTTTCACTATTATACACATGATACGGTGAAAGACAATTTCATTGATAAACTTCATTCTTATTCACCTAAAGGTAGAAAAAATCCATTCGAAGAAGATTCTAAATTCGTCAATGAAATAAATGAGGGAATAAATTATTTGGAAAGCCTATTTTACAAACTCAAAGATGGAAAACTAAATGTAGAAGATACTTTGGTCTCTGCATGATTGTTATGATATATGTTTTTTAAGAAATCAATAATACTTTCAATTTGAAGTTTCATTTCCGATTTGCCGTGTAATTTAATACTATGCAAGTGACTGCACTACATATTTTATCGAATAGTTACTATCAATATAATCAATTCGACATATTCAAGGCCGAATAAATATGAATTTTCTTGGCACTAATGATGAATTTCATTTTACATTCATGCATTACCACGTATTTTATTGTTCATTTTATCTATTACATCAGTTAAACCCCGTTGCCGGAAATACTCGAAGAAATTCATGTCAACAAGGTACTGATTGGCGTTCAACATTTATTCACTTATTGGCATTTTTTTTTTTTTCACTGATGGATATAAATAGCGCTTATTCCAATCACTGGAATGAAAATTTATTTTAAACCATTATATTGTTAGTTTTACTTTCAAAAACATGATTTCGTTCAATTTATTGGCAACTGCGATTGTTTCATTTTATGCGAGCTCAGCTAGCGCCGAAAATTATGCGACTTATCCATCTGTCGCACACACCGCAACTATAAATGGTTTTGCTGATCCAATTTACTCGAAACTTCCTGAATGTGCTCAGTCGTGTGTCAAAGAAGACACTGATAGCACACCATGTCCATACTGGGATCCAGGCTGTCTTTGTGTTATGTCAAACTGGGGTGCTCCAGTTGCTGAATGTATTGCCGAAAATTGCAAAGGGAGTGAAGTTTCAACTGCAACCAGTTTAGCTACCTCTATTTGTTCCAGTGCGGGTGTTCCAAGCCCATACTGGTATATTCCAGCCAGCGATGCAACTGCTTTACAAGCTGCGGCTGAAACTACAGTTACTTCGCAGAATTGATTACATAGCTAGATTTTTGTAACATGTTAAGAAAGTCTTCAATATACATTAAATTGTACATAATATTGACTCGTGATGGAGCTTAATACAACCTCTATTATACTTCGATAATCTTGAAGTTTTTCTTTGCAGCTTCAAGTGAAAAATTTTGTTCAGCTTGATGCCATCTTTCATGGAGTCTACCAAATAATAGGACTAAATTTGGTTCATCACCTGTTACATCATTAACTTCTTTTTTACCAAATAATCTACCTTTTTCATCATCCCATTGAGAAAACGTGATTTTCTCCCATACCTTTGGCTTTATGTACCCTAGTCTTTTTAATTTGGCAGAATGCAATGGTTCTGGATCTAAAATTGCTGAATATTTTGGATTACAAAAATAGATTAAGACCAATCTTCGATAGTCCTTCTGGTCATCGGGCGGCGACACTACCCTATGGATTGAAGATTTGAAATATCCCCCGGTGATGAATTCCATAGCATCTCCAATATTTACTATCAACGCTCCCTGAGTATGACCTACAAATTTCCATTCACCTGTGAAATAATCCCTGATTTGTAGGGACATTATCGGCTGCGAAGTAATAAATGTAAAAGCAGAACCATCTGAATGACCTCTAAGCCAATTTTTGTCAACCTTTTCCTCCTCCTTAGGATCCATTGAATGATATAGCATGAATCTTCCAAAACCATTACCGGGATTAATGTGATCATTTTCTGTTACTTTAAAGTAATTTTCCCAAAGAAAGCCTTCGGGAAGTTCCAATATAAGATCACATAATATTGTTAACTTTCTTAGAATAGAGGAGTGCAAGAATCTATAATAACTAGCAACTTCTGGTAAGTAGTCTCTAACTAAGTCCGGATAATTTTTTTCTTCGTCGAAAAATTGGGGTTGTTGTAAATCTCTAAAATTATAATGTTCTATTGAATCCACTACCCCATTTTTCATCAGCCAATAACCTCTAGGTTTAAAACCAGCACCTCTTTCACCACCCAAAGACTTAGATCTAACTTCTTCATCCGATTTTAAAGCACCAGCAAGGTGGTTTCTTTTAATCTCTTCAGGCAATTCTAAGATATTTTGGGCAATTGATCGTAAGCGATTAAAAGTGGGAATATCAATTCCATGATTGATCAATGAGAAAAAGCCATATGTAGATAAAGAATTCTCTAATTTGACGGCCAATTTTTGCCTTTGCTCCAAAAACTCTGGCCCTTCCCTAAATAAAGATAAATCTATTGCATCTAATTCCACAGGTTTAATATTTGATTTTGAAGGTTGAGCTTCGATGAAAGGTCTTAGTTTATATTTCAAGTCTCTTTGTTCCTTGTCAATATTTCTAGGCATTTTTCTAGTAATATTTGAAAACAAATAGGTGGGGATTATAAGGTGATATTTTAAATATTTATAGATTAGATATTTGACTTAAAGTGGCTTTATTAAGCCGTTTTTGTCACCTCTCTCAAAGTTGCAAATATTCGATCCACATTACAGTGCAATCACGTGTGTTTTGTCAATATAAGAATATATTCCTAGTATGGTTCTTGAGTTTGCTTTTGATTCGTGCTTTCGATTCGGTTAAGAATGTGTTTGCCACCTCGTCGGATATTATCTGGTACTAAAATGTAGATAAATATGGACCTGTTTAATACTATAATTTCTAGTATATATTTAGAACTATTTCATAGCCTACACTAAATCCGAAAGACATATACACATTTCATCTCGTAATTTATCTTCTAGAGTCTTCCTAACGTTTGTCTTAATACATTTGTTTCAAAGCATCATCTATGACAATGATAGAGATGGTTTTTTAAGCCTAAATTATTCAATTCAAAATATACAAATAAGGTTTAATCTCTTTTAAAGTAATCATTATATATTCCTCTTATTATTTTAGCAGCAGAATGTCTTCCATCTATCAACGGATAAACACCAATTACTAGTAATGCACCATATACCCAAATAAGTGATGCTGTTATATAACCCTTAAAGTAAGCACGGCTCCAGACCCAATCTCTATATAAAGGTAATGGCCAAAGGACCCATGTGACTAAAAGAACAAAGATAAATGCAGCATAAGCAAGTTTCAGATACGTCGTTAATAACCTTCTTTTTCTTTCTTCTCTTTCAATCAGCTCATCAAACATATTATCACTATCTGTTTCATCATCTCTATTTTTAATATTTGTCATCTGATTCGCCTTGTCAATATTTTCTTTATTATCACTTGGTTCCTCTGAACTATCGAACTCTATCTCTTGGTTAGCGTTATGTTCACCATCTTCAGAGATAACAAGTTCTGCTCGTCTTAAATAATTCCAGTCAAAACGATAAGGTCTTATGGTCAAGCTTACAATGATACTAGCTATCCCAGGTAAAAAAAGAGCTGTTAAACCACCAAACATACAAGGCAATTGACCACCAAGGCTTGCCACAGTTACTTCATTGTAATACTGATAGGCTGTAGTCGTCCATACAACAAGCCCACATACAAGTCCAATAATTGGAGAAATAAAAGCAGCCAACTTTGTTTGTCTACTCCACGTAATCGTAAACACTAAAGGAATTACTCCTAGATAGGGTTAGTATGTGAATAATCATCTAAATACTGCAATTTTTTATTTGCAGCGACTTTTAAATTCTACGTACCAGGACAAATAATCATTGAATAAAAGTATCCAAGCCATGTCATATCAACTCCAACATAATGTAACATTACTGAGAATCCTGCTGCAAATAAGCCAAAAAATATAACCCCGAAATGACTTACTTTGATCATTTGATGATTCTGAGCATCAGGTTTAACATATTTCTTATAAATATCAAAAGACAAAATACTGCTAACAGAAATCATTTGGGCACTTACGGTAGATGTCACTGCCAAGTATATTACTAATAAAATGGCACCTACTCCACCATTTCCTAATAAGCCTTTAATAGTATAAGGTAGCACAAATCCACTGCTAACTTCAGAGGGAGTCATTTTCCTGGGATAAGTAGGAAAAGTAGGAGTTCCTTCTAATACAATACTGGATAATCCTACAATTGATCCTAAACCCCAGACATTTGCGACAATAAAAAATCCAGCTATTAGATAACCTGGCAAACTTGCTTTTGTATTAGCACTAAAACTTTTCTGCCAAAATGACGAATCCATCACTGTTAGACCAAAATTCCCAAGAGTTAAGATAATCCCAAAAAATATTGCACCTTGAGATTTTCCAGTCAAAAAAGATCCGTCGTAATTACCTTCAATATATCTATCCGATTCATGTTTTATTACTAAATCATAAAGTCCATCTAGTCCCCCAATTTCTTTTGATGAAATAATAGCTGTATCAACATAGCATAGGATGATTAACAATATGAACGAATGAACAAAATCTGTTAAAAAAGTGGCTTTTAGACCTCCAACAGTGGTATATAATAACACACCAAAGGGAATAAGCATTGTACTGGCAACTATGTGTAGGTTACCAGCAATAATAGAGATTGCTCCTGCAGCTCCCACAATCATTGAGCAGCATGATAGTAAATTATTAGTCAAAGATAAAAACATGAATAATAAATGACACGCCTTTCCATATCTTAATTCAACAATTTCCAAAGAAGTATGGCAAGCAGGAATCTTTTTCTTAGCCTCAATACCAATCAATGCCATGAGACATATTTGAACTGCGAGACCAGCAGAATACCAATATGATGCCATAATTCCATAATTGTACACCATAGTACATACCCATAATAACTCAGTTGCCCAAGTCCAGCTCAGGTAAACTGAACTGGCTAACAAAGGAATGCCTACAGTCCTATTTGCAACCATAAAGACTTCTGTTGATTTTGCATCTTCATGGAGATATTTTTCTAGCAATTTTGTGGTTAAAATCATGCCAATTGCAAATAAAGCACCAACCCCAACAAGTATTCCGTATCCACTGGATTGATTCAAAAGTTCTATCGCTTCTGTTCCTGACATTTTGGTCAAAAAATTTGATTACTTGATGCTACATTCTTCACATTGGCTGGTGTTGCAAACTTATATATTCTTGAATCTTTTCAATTTTCACAAGCCTTGAAAAAAACGTGAAAAATTTCAGTAAATTGTGTTTTTGTTTTTTGCAAATTCAACAAGGAATTTTCACAATCTAGCCACATATATTATATTACTGCAAGACGTAGGTTGCAATTCAATTTATACAATTGCGACATCTGCATACTATTATGTAGGACTTACTGAGGCTCGATACCCGGGAATTGGGCGGATGATGAAAGCATTGTAAAGGAATTAGCAATCAATAGGGAAATTGGGTGAATCACTAATCTAAATTATGTTTGTCTTTTCCTTCATCTCGAACGCTGGTAATAAACTATCATAATTATTACCAGAATTCTAAATTTTTCTAATTACTCACTTTTTAAATACCGCATTTTCAACAGACTCTAATCGTACACATTGCTATTAATACCTGAGTATAATATTAAAAAGTTTATCTGAATGTACAACTGTTCAGCTTACAAAAAATGAATCAAAGATCTAGATAATCTTTGAGTATAATATTATAGTGGTTATAAATGTTAGAATTGATTCTGTTTTCTTTAAATATACCTATCGAAAAGTTGATCTTTTTTGCCGTAATCATACATAAATGCTTCTAATGGGGGGCTTTCATTGGATTCTAGTTCTTGTCGATCTATTCCCATTGCACATAATAACTCATCGTCGGATGGAATGAAACCTTGCTGGAAGTTTGTTAAATCTTTTAGACCGCCAAATTCATTATCCATCAATATTATCTCTTTGCTGAATTCTTCAAAATCATTTCTATTAGAGTCAGAAATATATCCTGTATTATTATAGGTCTGCTCATGCTTATCTTGAGGGATAGCAGCTACCATATTGTCAACATTCTCTCCCCATCTTTCGGAACTAAGATTAAATGCCCCATCATTATGTAGAAGGTTACTAGCTACATGTAACGTATCGGTCAAGACCCTTATATAGTCATGATCTGGCTTGCTCCCTAGCCTTTGCTCTAACAAAGTGAGGCCCAATATTGCGGACGCAAATAAGCATCCGTTACTCATAGCAAACAGCTCTGTTCTATCACTTTTCTGTTCCATATAAAAACTTATCAACCAAACACATAAGAATGACGATTTTATACATGCCTTGCAAAAATAAAGTAGCAACCAGTCTTCTTTCAATTCGCCATAGGTTCCAGGTTTTAATTTTTTTAAGAGTACATGCATCAAAAATGGTCTGAACAACAACATAATACCATACAACTGTGCCAAATGAACTTGCATTAACAAATAGTTGTTACTATTATCCTTTGACATTAAATCCTCTTTCAATATATTGCTTATGTCTAGGTCGCTGGGTATATTTAATGACCATAGCTTAAGCTCAATGGCCAAGGCTCGCGTATGTTTAATATTTATCACACCATCTCGGTAAATATTTTCAACTATCTTACTATTAATTTGTGCAATTTTAGAAAGTTCAACTTGACACCTAATTTTAAAGTTTTCATTTGCATCATCACTCAACTCCTGCAATTCCGAATCATCCCAGTCATAATTATTAATAGCTAAGGGTCTTCCAAGGACTATTGAATATATTCTATCACATATAAATAAGGATCTCCACAATCTTCTTCTATGCATAACGTAAGACGAATTGGTGAATTTTTCGTTTATAATTTTTCTATGTAATCCCAAGCCTTGAGCATGCCTTATAGCAGTCCCCAAATGTATCCAGGCAGAACTTCTTTGACAGTTTGATTGGTAATAAAAATGTCTCAAAAAATCTGCTTCCACCATCCATAGCCTACCATCATAAACACAATCCCTCATCATATCTACTGCTCCATGAAAGAAAGCAGAATGACCTAATTTATGCTCCTCTATTCGATTTGATGATGCCTCTGCAAAAAAAGCGCCTAGGGAAAGAACAAAATAGAGCAAGCAAAGTTTGGGTGTATCAATATGCAAAGATTCACTATATGCCAAATTGACTACGTTTTGTTCAAAGTGTTCCATGTCGAAGATGTAGAATGCGTCATTAATATTTCTTTCAAAAAGAGCTACTAGGGTATCACACAGTTCTCTTTTGGGCAAGAAAACTTGAATCCCTTTCTTTGGTTGTGATGGCTCATCCATAACACGACCTCTCTTAGGGTCATCGGTAAATTTTGATGAACCAAGAACTACTTTGAATATTGAGCGGCATTCTTGTATTAACGACAATGGACTACTTTCTCCAAAGTACCGCAAGTTTCCTGCTGAATTGAGTAAAAGCCTAGTATGCTCTCCACTTTTTCTCGGTATATTGCTCTCATCTGTCCTTGATTCATTAATGCCGCCTTGTGTGTTATTATTGTCGTCATCGCTTAACGGTAAAGTTAATAAAGGTTGCAAGCCACTTGCGGATATGCTTGAAATAATCAGCTTACCAGAAAGAAAAGCCAGGTTACTGTCGTTATTACTTGAATTATTCTTCTCCATGTATGTAGTAGATTCTTTCATTTCAAGCGTCGGCTTGTCTCCAGCCTTTGTTATCTTTTTTCCCTTTAATGATCTTCTATCTATCTCACAGTAGAGACATTCTAGCCCTTTCTGAGAACACAATAGACAAGGCAATTCGCCGTTACACTTTTTTCAAATTAGTACTTAAGCCATAAAAGATTATTTTGGAATCAACGTTACATACAACATACCTTAAACTTCCGCTTTCTACAATTGTCACAAGCCTTAGAGACTTTTTTCCTTTGTTCAGGAGGAATTAATCTAGGTCTCTTAGTCTTCAAAGCCATTCTAAGTGCAACGTTTAAAACTTAACGTTTTAGAAAAGCCAAATACACGAATAAATTTTCACTCCCGCACTAAACGTGTTAGGAAAACGGATATTCACCCCACATTTCGATAAATAATTATCTGCAGATCTGTTATTAGATATCTGCAACAATAATCATCGGAATTAAAGAACTATACTGTTCAGGATTAATTTGGGATAGGAGAGCTATGAAAATGTTGAAATTTTTTCACGTCGCAATTTGCTTTTGATAAGATTTCAACCTGTAAGAGGAGGGAATTGGGGTTGTTTCCTTCTCCGATTCTCTAAGCAAAATAACAACTCTAAACCAAATATCATATAATATGGTTTTGATTTCTCTTTCTTTTTAGAAAATATATTATATACAATAGAATATTCAATGTTAGAAAGTATATACTAAGCATCTTTATGTTCTGATTTTCATAAATTTTGCGATATATACATTTTGTTAGACTTGAGCGAATATTATCGTTGATAAGGTAGTGTCGGAGTTTTTGTTTCGTTATTTGCTAGTTGAGCTGGTCATAGTAAATACTCTCTTATTGGTTCTATACATTCTACTGCTCAATTAATTAGTTATGAATGTGTATTCCAAAATGCTCTAACTATATCTTAATATTGTAGAAATGTTAACATTATTAGATGGATATATTATGAAACTATGTTTTACGATACTATAATTACGAATCAGTAATGAGCCACAAATGCAGCAGTGGTATCGATAAACCTCGTTAAATACCAAAGACACAACATCCCTACACCTCTACAACTATGAAGAAAAGTGCCATATCATAGTAAAAAACTACATCATAGTGATCATTATTTTCAAGACAATTATCATATACATTGGATAAAAATCAGGCTTCAATGAATTAATTTGGTGGTTTGGCACACTATAATCATCGTCCGGGGATAGGGTAGTCGATGCAGAAGTTCCGCGTTATCATTCGTTCTACGCCACTGAAATTCGTTTGGAAGACAAATATACAAAGAAATTGAAGCATGGAGTTGCGAAATATGCAACTTGCAAAACGATCCATGTTTAAGAAGGAACAAGTATGAAAACTATATTGAGAACTTTAAAAATCTCTATCGTTCCATATGACCATTAAATGAAGTAATTAAAAAATAATTCAGATTTTTATCATGGAAAAATGTAAATTGCTTGGTGTTTAAATGTATTATAAGAGTTGAAATTGTAGAGTGATGGCAGCCCTTTCCTTGTTCTTGTCCAGAACATATTAAAAGAGATGGCCTTTGTGTTAAAAAACTTCTATTATTACAACATAGGGAAGTCTACACATATTAGAATATATAATTATCTCTCCATTAATAGATATATAATTTAACTCCATGTCAAGACTATGCCAACATTAAGCTCAATGTTTATTCTACGTGAATGATTGCGGGCTTCTTTTCGTCCTTTCCGGGTTTATAATGCTCAATTGAATCAATCGATTTTTGAGTCACGTCGTGATCGTCGTCATCAAGTATTTCATCTCTTTCAATCCCTAAATCAGCGCCTCTATTTTCTGGACCAAAAACGGTAACTATGATCAAATATGCAAACACACATCCCATAAAAATCAGCATCACTTTTGCATAATCATATATATCTTCTTCTCCTTCTCTGTGAATTGGAAACCTCTCACCTATTGTACTTTCAATAGTCGAACTAGCACTAGAGCATAAATTACCAAGTTGATAAGAAAGACCAGTAACAAAAGATCTGAATTGTGGTGGAGATAATTCAGAAAGATGAATAGGAACAACACCCCATGCACCCTGGACACCAGCTTGTAAGAAAAAAGCTCCGGCATTTATACCCGAACCCTTTACAAATGCCCATGGATATATCATGGCACCACCAAGTACACATCCTACCACAATTGCCAATCTACGTCCAATGAAAGTAGACATATGACCAAGAACCATACCTCCCGTTATTGCACCCAAGTTGGCCACAGAATTAGTGACTGTAGAACGGTCAGCACTAAAATCATATTGCTCCGTTAATAAGGTAGGATACAAATCCTGGGAACCATGGGACATGAAATTAAAACCAGACATCAAAAAAACCGTATAAAGTAAGACAAGCCAGTAACTTTTAACGGCTTTTTTCCCTTCTTGACTAAACTCAAATACCTTCAGTTTTTTCTTCTCGTTATTTTCGTATAACTTTTGCTTTTGCCTTAAGAATGTATCTGTTTCGGGTAAGAAGAACCTCCAAACCATGAAAATTGCTGCAGGACCTGCCGAAAACCAGAATAATGCCCTCCAAGTATATTTTGAATTGTCCGTAATAGCACGCTGAAATATAACAACCAATAAATATCCGCTGAACTATGTTAGTATCTCTTGTTCTAGAAAATGATTGAAAAAAATACATACAAAGCATATCCTTGTTGAAACGCTCCTGATAAGAAGCCTCTTGTTTTCTTTGGTGCATCATCCACTATATAGACTGTTAGTAACCCTGTTGTGAAATTTGTGGTGCCGTAGCGATTGATAAAAGTACATACAGGCACAAGCTGCACAGTTCCCGAACATACCACCCATGGCGATTCCAAATAATGCTCTAACTCCCAAAAAAGATTTGTAATCCTTAACGAAACCACAAGCTATTTGAAGAATAACCAAAAGGAACATGTTTGTAATATAAGGCCATTTTCTTCCATATCTATCACCCCATAATCCAAAAATAATGGCACCAACTGATCTGAGCATAAGCACCAAAGTAATACCCCAGGTGATATCTTTGACACTTTTACCGAGATCCTTGGCAATAGACGAAACATTCAAACTAACAAGGAAAAAATCAAACGCATCCCAAGTCCAACCAGCGAAACCAACTAAAAAAAAATTCCACTGACGACCGTTCATTTCTTTGAGCGAAGAAAAAGGATTAAATACGTCATTCCAAGTAAATTGATCTATTTCGTCTCTTGTTAAAAACATGGATGGTATTCTCGTTCTAAAATACTTTGAGATAGAATGTGATGAGAAATTAGGTGGCTGAATAATATGCTTGTTATGCTCTCTAATCACCATGGATGGAACATAATCAGATTGGAAGCTCGCAGCTTCTTCATTATCTAATCTTGAAGATCCCATTTTTCAAAAGTTGCTTTAATAATTAGACAAGTAAGTGTTTTTGCTAATTAACAAGACGATAGTTCTAGATAAGGCCGCTTTAAATACTATTTTGGTTTTGACAGCTATCAAAATATAAAAAATAAAAAATATTTGTCATCCGGTATCTGCCGCGTTGAGAGCATTTGTCTATCACATATAAGGTTGTGGGGTAAAGGTTCAAGGTTCAACAAATTGCTCTAAATGTTATGTAACTTGGGATATGGGATTCGGACTCTACACAATCTGGGTTACCACTCTGCACATTACAGTTAAACGAATTGATTTGAGTAAGACGTGAGACACATATTGAGAACAATGTCAATTATGTCATTCGCCATCATATTTTCTGGGCATAGAAATTACATATCCTAATTTTTTCTATCTTTTGAATATTAAAATGAGCTCACACGGATTATATAAAATATGTTTTAGTACCAATAGAGATAATTCAGTCTTAAACCGTTTGTCCTGGTCTGATTATTTGAAAAGCTTACATTTTGTTTGAAAAAATCTCAAAGGTTATCCTTTTATGGTTTGTAAATATTCTCCCCCACGGGGTTGCATATTTTTAATACCGCTAACCCCAGAACCAAAATTGTTCCAGTGGGGTAAGAAACATTTTGCACTACGCATAACGCATATTTAAAGTCTGAGTCGACACAAAATGCAGCAGAGTGTGCGGTTATTCTTTGCTAAAGAGCGCAACGTAGTTTGACAATGTCTACTTCAGTACCCTTGATTGTCTTTACCCCGTATATCTTTAGAAATGTTCCGCAAATTTCCGATAAATATGATTTGTATCAAAAGAGCTTTATACAATATTTTTGGCGAAGTAGGCAAACGCATTACTTTTAACGATTTTAAACTCCCGGTATTCCCTTGATTAGTTATTGCTCATATTTAGGAATAAATTGAGGCACCTATTTGATTTCATTCTGAATAGGAAATTTCTCCATAGACTAACATGTTACTTTTTGACAAGTTCTCATTCCTATATCCCTGGAGAAGATTATTCTATGTATATTGCTGAAGTTTCGATAAAATTGACTTAACAGGTAAAAAAATTATAAAAACAACATTAGTAAATTTAATAAGACATACTAAATTTTAAATAAATAATATTTAAATAACCTACTTAGCTGCTAATGATTTTAGTTTAGATGAAGTTGGGGAGTACATAATCTTAATCTCCTTTCGTAGTTATTCGATCTTTATCTTATTTGATAATGCCTTGTCTAGATCCACATTTAATGTTGCATTCATTTTAGTTTCTATTTTATTCTTACTTTCTGATTTAGAATTATCTTCTATTTTCCATTATGTTGTAAGTGCTTTGCATAAATCTTTATATAATACTATATTATTATATATAATTTCCTAAATTTATGATTCCCGCTGAATAGATATTTATATAACGTTACCCTTGAGTTTAATAACCCTTTTGGTAATTGAAAGTTATCGCTATTGCAACATCAGCTTATCGCCTGTCTGTTTAAATACCACATTTATTCGACTATGCGACTTACACCGGCTATTATTCTAGCAGTTAGTACGAGAGGTGTAATTAATAAATACAGGACAATTAATATCTGGGGACGGAAATACATCAATTGTTCCCGAATCTCAGGAAGAAACCAAGTACAGATGGAAGGTATCAAAATACGGGCCAGTGCATACAAATTGATGCGAAGCACAAAGAGGATGCCAGCTATAATTGCCTGAAGATCCCTTTATATGAGAATTCTGCCATTATTATTTATAATATTAAGCATCTTCTGTTGAGTTTCATATCAGAGATATAAGTAGTAATGATACTGAAATAGCCTCACACATTTTACGTACTACTCTGATAAATGTGGTTATATAGGACCAAATCCTTTTAAATATTTCTTCGTAGATTTGGCCCTGCAATTCTGTTGAAAATTACCACTAATCTACGAGACTTGGACCGATGTATATACAGGATATAATTCTTTCGCATGTTCTCTATGTGATAGGGCCAAGCTTTACGCCAGAAGTCTTGGCTTCTTATGCTTCTTTCATTATTCCCTATGGCATTGACTAAAAGTTCAGTAGACTGAACTATGGTTATACAACTTAAGGGAACGTCGTCATTACCAAAATTACTTGCTTAGCTTTTTAACTCTTTTATTCAAAAAAAAATATTATGGTAATACGCTACTTCTATTGTAAGCGTAATTACATATCCCAGTGTCTAATGTATGCTTTATGTAACTGAAATGAAAAGAGGAAATTGTAGACCAAATACAATATAATAACATGAAACGGCGCGCCGCTAACCAATTATCTTAAAGATTAGATATGCATCATAAGTCACTTACATTTAACTCCACCAAAAACAGATATATCGATCTGCATATTACAATCATATTCACAAAATTTTTAGCTGTTGTATATAAATGAAGCTTGTACTTCTTAGAATTAATTTCTAAAAGAACGTAAACTACTTGACTTATAATGGAATCGGTTGAACTCTTGAATCAAGGCAGCGGATATGGAATCCTTGTCGGGGTCGGTGCTCTTTTTGCCATTGGTATTATAGTGGCAACTAAGTTAATGGGAACATACCTTAACGAGAATTCTCAGTCTACTGAAATGTTTATGGTAGCAAATAGATCTATTGGGATAGGCTTAACTGCCAGTGCAGTTTTCTCCAGCTGGACGTGGCCAACTGAATTTTTGTGGGTTGTTACAATGGTTTATTCGTATGGTGTAATGTCGTCATTCTGGTATGCTGCAGGATTAGCTTTACAGATTTGCCTCATGTCGCTTTTAGGAATTGAAGCTAAAAAAAAATACCCGCAGCACATACATGTCTTGAAATAATCCAGATAAGATATGGAAAAGCTTGTCATTTGCTTTATATGTTTTTATGTTTGGTTAATAATCTTTTATCTTGTTCCTCTATGATTTTATGTGCCGCAGGTGCAATCTCTATTATAGCCGGAAATTTGCTTATTGTAGCTAGCGCGATGTTGATTCCCTTTGGTGTATTGTTATACACCACCGTTGGTGGTTTAAAAGCTACCTTCTTAACAGATTTTGTACATTCTCTTATTGTATTGATCATATTATGTTATATAGACACTGCAGTTTTGCAAGCACCGGAAATAGGTGGCTTAGATGGATTATATGATTTAGTCATGAAGCATGACAACGATCGATATATTGAAGGAAATTTTGAAGGCTCTTTCTTAACAGGGAAATCACAAGGTGCAATTTTTTTTGGGATCATTCATGCAATTGGCAGTTTCGGCTTAACTGTTATGGATAGTTCCTTTTGGCAAAAGAGTTTTAGTGCAGATTTGCATGCCGCTGTGCCTGGGTACTTACTTGCAGCACTCACTATTTTCGCCAACGTGTGGCCTTTGGGAACAATTATAGGATTGGCAAGTATCGTATTAGAAGATTATCCTATTTTCCCTACTTATCCAAGAAAAATGACTACATATGAAGTCAATAGTGGATTTGGTTTACCTTATGTTTTAAAATGCTTGCTAGGAGATGGTGCTTTGGGTGCATTTCTTTTGACTACTTATCTTGCAGTTACATCAACAGTCAGTGCGCAGTTAATTTCAGTTAGCAGTATTGTGTCATTTGACATTTACAAACAATACATTAATCCAAATGCAAAAAATCATCAAGTTCTTAGAGTCAGTCATTTTGGAGTTATATTTTTCGGTTTATTTTCCGCAGGATTTACTGTTATGCTTCATTATGTTGGTCTTGATATGACATGGATGGGATATTTCTACTCGATGCTCATTTGTCCTGGTGTTATTCCCTTAGTATTCTCAATTACTTGGAAGAGACAAACAACATTGGCTGCATTTATATCACCAATCGTGGGCATAATCACTGGAATTGCAGCATGGCTAGGAACGGCCTATAGTTTTTATGGAGAGGTCACAATTGTTAGTACTGGTCAACAGCTTCCATGTCTCTATGGAGGGTTAGTTACACTAATTTTACCCGGAATAGTTAGCATAATCGTTAGTTTAACTATCAAGCCAGATGCATTCGATTGGGAAAAATTCAAAGCTGCCGATATTATTGTAACTGAAGAGGAAATAAACAATAATGATGTGATAGAAACCAATTCTATTGATGGCGAGAAAAAATTCAATGATGAAGATGTTAATTCCTATTTAAAGTCGCAAACAAGTTCGGAAAGTAGTGTTCAAGACGAAACATCAAAAAGAGATAAAAAACTCGACTTATATGTTAAGATATCTTATGGGGCTGCCATCTTCATGTTGTTGCTCACTTGGGTAGTTTGGCCATTACCTTTATATAGGGACTGGATTTGGAGTAGAACATTCTTTAAGAGTTGGACGACTGTGAGTCTTTTTTGGATTTACTTAGCTTTAGTAATTATTGGATTATATCCGTTATATGATGATAGACATTCCCTAAAGAAAGTAGCAGTAGGGGTTTATAAGGATTATATTAAAAGGCAGGATAATTCTAATGAGAATTAATGCCATTTCTTATAGCCTGCTTATCAATTTATTTATAAAATATTTTGTCTGATAGTATCTTTGAAAGCTACCAGTAACCCAAAGGGCGAGACCAATTAGCGAATGTCCTTCCTCGACTTGTTGAAGAACCTACACCAATAGTATACTTATTCTTTTTAATTTAAATAGACTCAACAAGCCAATAAAAGTATTCTAACAAAAGCTTCTCTATGAATGTTTAATATTTAACTTTCCTGAAACCTGAAATAATTCCATTGCTTCCTCTTTGTATTCACGACCTCCCTTACCTCTTCAACCCTTTAAAGAAAATTCATTAGCCGAAACTTAGTATATTCATTTATTGGCTTTATCCATGGAAAAAGGTAGCACCACAATTATATATGCAGTTAACACGCACATATTCCAAATAAAATAATTTGCAGCACAAATTTCTCGTGATATTTCTTCTTTCTTGCATAATAGATAACTGTGATTTCATAAGATTTTCAACTGAGGCGAAACATCATAGGTGTGCTATTGCAAAATGAATAATAATGTTTGTAAAAATAAGATAATCGAAGCCACTGGATTGATATTCAATAAATTAATGGATTTTCAATTATGGTTTAAATATGATAAGTGACTTATAACTTTTCTTGTATTTTTCAAAACTTCGTAACATTGCAGCTAAATTGAAAAATGATAACAGAAACATATAGTGAAATCAATATAGAAAGGCCAGGAGTAGTATTGAATAATATAAACCAATCTGCTTTGGCTGTTATTAATTTTAACGAACCATTGAAAGTTGTTCTTGATCATCCGATTCCGAAGTTAGGAGCTTATGATATATTAGTTAATAATAAAGCAATCGGATTGAATCCTATAGATTGGAAAGGCAAAAAATATGGTTTTGGTATTTATCACTTTCCATGGATCAATGGTAGAGAAAGTAGCGGTGTGATTGTAGAAAAAGGCAAAAACGTCGATGAGTTCAAAGTTGGGGATAGAGTGATGATTAGTAGTACAAGCTATAGAGACAATAGAACTAGTACGTTCCAGCAATATACTGCAATTGATTCTAGGTTGGTTTGGAAACTACCAGACTCATTTTCTTTTGAAGATGGTGCAACTGTGGGTGTTGGATTAGTTACAGCTGGAGTATTACTATATAATAGTTTTGAGATTACTTCAAATGAAAAGAAAGGTGATAAAATGGCCACACTCTTATTATGGGGAGGTGCAACTGTGGTAGGGCTTTATGTTACGCAGTTAGCTAAAATCCATGGATTGAAAGTCATTTCAATTGCAAGTTTAGAGAATGAACAATATATTAAAAGTCTAGGGGTCGATGTGGTAATTGATCGCCATTTGCATGCTTCTGAAATTTCAAAGAAGGTCCTAGAAGTTGCAAAAGATGGAATTGATTATGGTATAGATTGTGTTTCTAAAGAAACTTCGGCTGTTGTTATTGATATACTCAATATGTCTTCTTCAAAACTAAAAAATGCCAAGCCCGTATTCGCTGGGATTGTTTCTGTTCCAAAATATGTTCCTGAAAATATTTCACACAAGGAAGTAATTATAAAGAAATTTCATGAGGATATAAGTTTTGGAAAAAGTCTTGTAGATATAACTACGGGTTATTTAAATACTGGTAGAATTCAACCTGTTAGATATAGATCTTATAATGGCGGACTTCATACAATTGATGACGCTTTGAAAGAACTAGAATTGTTGGGAGCGAAGGCTGAAAAATATGTCGTGAGTGTTAAGGGATAAGTCTTAATATAATAATATCGGAGGTAGTTTATCTTAATGTACGAAGAGTTTCATTTTAAGGAAAAAAATATAATACGCATTCATAGTTAAATGGATTTTGAAACTCTACGAAATATTTTATATTGAAAATATATTTGTATTTACTTTTTTAAATTAAGTATTCATTTATCTTTATATTTACTTTTCTTGAAGTCTTTTAATTTTCTTTCAAATTCCTCTTTAGAGACTCCTGATCTCCATCTTAGTTCATAGGCAGGATGTGAAGGCTTTACAAAACTTGGATCGTCACCATCCGTACCAAAAACATTCTCCCGAAATGTTAATCCTTCACGAGGGTAGTCATCCCAAGCCAAACCACGCTTTCTCAAAACAGGAATCAAATGATCAACAATGTCTTCAAATGTACCAGGATGAATGGCATAAGTAAAATTAAAACCATCAACATCTGAAATCTCTACCCATCTTTCTATTTCATCAGCTACTTCATCAGGGGTTCCATAGAAAACGGGACCCAATCCACCCACTGTTATTTGACTAGCTACATATTCCCTAGTCTTTTTAAGATCAATAGGATCACCAGGCGATAATTTTGTCCAATTATCAATGAACCCGCGTACTGCATTACTACCAACGTCTTTCAATTCGTCTTCAGGATTAAATTGGCCTATGTCAATGCCCGTCCAACCACTGAATAATGCCTGGGCTCCTTCTAAGTCACCGTATTGTTTCAAATCCTTATACTTCTCTTCAGCTGCTTCATGTGTTTCCCCAATAACTGTCGTTACTAATTGTACAAATTTTATAGCATCTTCTTCTCTTCCATAAGTTTCAATGGAAAGTTTTTTAATGTCTGAGATCTGCGCAGCTAAGCTTTCGGGAGTGAAATTAGTTATAAAGACAATTTCAGCATTCTTAGCTGCGAAATTCTTACCAGCTTTAGACGTACCCGCTTGTAATATGACTGGTAGCCTTTGGGGAGTCGGGTCGGTAATATTTGGACCGGGAACCTTAAAATATTTGCCTTCAAAGTCAATCTGTCTAATTCTTTCAGGGTCGGAATAAATTCCTTTTTCTTTGTCTAATTTTACCGCATCATCACTCCAAGAAGATAATAATAATTCATACACAACTTGTAAATATTCTTCCGTTCTGTCATATCTCTCATCGTGAGGAGGTAAATCTTCACCATTTAGTAAATTACGGGCCGCACTGTCCAAATACGAAGAAACAACATTCCAACCAACTCTTCCGTTAGTCAAGTGATCTAATGTAGCTAACCTTCTTGCTAAATGATAGGGAACTTCACTAATAGTACTGAAGGTAATACCGAATGCTAAATTCTTAGTAACTGCAGCCATGGCAGACACTACAGCACTTGGTTCGTTAATAGGCCACTGGGCCCCAGATATAGCGGCAGCTTTGATATTTCCTGGGCCGTTATACACATCATAACCACCTAAGACATCAGCAATGAATAATCCATTAAATTTTCCACGCTCTAATAGCTTGGCCAAATCTGTCCAGTACTCAATAGAATTATAATTTTTTGATCTGTCTTTTGGGTGCTTCCATAATCCAGGGGCTTGTAGTCCACTACAGCCCATATCAAATGCATTGATAATAAGTGGTTTTCTCTTTTGTTCTTTCGAATTAACAGTCATTGGATATTTTACTTCGATATTAAAATTTTGAAAAATCGATGAAGACCAACAAGGGATTCGAATATTTTTAAATAACTAAGGCCGAACCACATATTGAGACACGGATTCACTTGAGAACCACAGTTCCAACAAACGGAAACAGAAATCAAGTCTATGAAAGTTCGACCATAATTTTTGCGAAAGCCTTGATAATATTTGCAATATTTTATTGACTTGAGCCAAATTGTGGCTTTAGCTAGTAGAGCGCCAAAGTGCGGCGTGGCAGTACATGAGAATCATAGAGGCTCGGCTAAAACAGCCCACACTCATGCGCAATATCATTGAGCTAACCAGTCTAAAGTTCAAGATCTGAATTAATAGGCATTAATTCACTTAGACACATGCATATATAGTTATATAGCTTCAATATTAGGATCAAATGAATTTGATAGATACAGCTGTAAAATAAATTTGAACCAGATGAAAATTTGTCATATTTTATATAAACCGTTCTATATATTGATTAAAAAGTATTACAAAATTTTTAATAAATAATTATGCCCATTTTCCAATCAATGCCATGATTGCTGCTCCAAACGCTAAGCAAAAATATGCCCAAAGCATTCTTTTCATACCATCGTCCGTCTTGAATTCAGGAGAAAAAATAAAGTCATAGGCCATTAACTCTACCAAACTATTGTAAATCAAAATGCCACTACATAATGCATCAAAACACCCGGTAGTAATTAAAGCTACTCTTGACCCTGGAGGATACGAATTTCGTACACCAAGACCAATTGCAATGGCTACGGGAGTAGTTAAGCTGTATGCTAAGGCTAAAACCCAGGGTATATATTGTTTGTCTTTTGGCCACGGTGTCATTGCAAACCGTGTACCTAAACCTAAACCTTCGAACATCTGATGAAATGCAATTGCTACATATAACGCTTTGAACTCATTCCCTGCAATTGCCAAAGATAATCCTACGAACACAGAATGGAATACTATTCCAAATTCTAGTAAAAATGAATTTAGGATTTGCTGATATATATTTGCTGTCTCTTTATCATCACTCACCAGTTTAACTTCTTCTGCATTTTCTTCTTTCTCTTTCACGCTTTGCATTTCAAGTGAATTTTCATTTTCTACTTTCTCAGTCTTTAACTCTTCTTCTCTTTTCACTTTGTCCTCAAGGCGCTTGTGGGCCACAATATCGAGAAGGAACATTAAAAATAATCCCATAAGTGCAATTCCTTCTGCCCATGGATATTCTGCAAACACACCACCAAGACATTCATCTGAAAGAGCCTGGTCTGCCTCAGCTAACAAATGGATAAACCCAGTGGCTACTATAACCCCAGACCCAAAGTATCTTGTTATAAAGAAGCACCATTTGGGTAGAGTGAAGTAAGGGTTTCGTTTTGCAATTAAAGGAAAAAATGCTCCAATTGCTGAAACTATTAGGATTACGAACACAGCCGATATCCTAGCACCTAGATTCTCTCCGTTGAAGTGATTTTGCGAACTACAGACATCCCTTGCAAGTAGATACGATGTTGTCATTTGCAATAATTTAGTATTTTCCTATTATTTATATCCCATCTACAAGAAGAACCAATGAACAAGATTTACTATTTATGACTCCAGATTTTCGACCTACCCGGGAAAAAAAAGCGCCCAGAAATTTTCATAATGTCCTTACACAAACCAGAAATACGACGTAGGGGTTATCAGGATACATATGATATTGAAAAATAATAACTATAATGGTGATACAGCCACTATTCGACTGAAAATATGGTTGAAGTATATTATATGCTTGTGGTGGTAGGATGTTGATAATCGAATGCTAAAATATTATTCAGAATGCTGCTTTTTTCCAATTTCAATGGTGAACCCGTGCTTATGTAAATATTTATTGCGACGTTAACTGTAGGCAGTTTTTCAAAATATTTCGAAGTAAATCTCTTAAGCTCCAATTCGTTCAGGAGTAATATGTTATATATTAGGATAACATACGTATTGATTTATGTCCAACTTTTTATAAGTTGTATCATATGCTCGCCAGGTGATGATTTATACATGTTTCAGGAATGCCGGTATCAATGTGAACAAATTATTTGTCACAAGAGGCCGTACCACATATTCCAAAGAATGATACTTGATGAGTTAGGATCAGATGGAGATTACGAAATACATGCATATAATGAGGATTGGCAATTCAGTAAACTGTTGCCATTGTATTTAAGGCTATTGAGATGGGATTGTGACCTGAATTGCGATTATGAATGCCAAAGGATAGTTACCAAGGAAAGGTGTAAAAACAACCAAGAGGTATACCAGTTCCATGGAAAATGGCCTTTTTTGAGAGTGTTTGGGGTACAAGAACTTGCATCAGTAATTTTTTCGATTGGAAACTATATGGTGCATGCGATTGGGATTAAGAAAGTATTAGAGGCCAAGAGACAGGCAGATCCTACGATAAAGTATGAATACACTGTTTTGATAATTTGTAGTTTCATAGCGATGTTTGCATGGGTTTGTTCAACAGTTTTCCATATAAGAGATTTCCTAGTAACAGAGAGACTAGACTATTTTGTTGCAGGACTTACAGTTTTGAGTGGGTTTTATGGCGTTTTCACTAGATACTTTAGACTTTACTTACCCAGCAGAAAGTTACAAAGGGTGTTATTCACAATTGCATGCGTACTGGCATATACGTGGCATATCTATAGACTCGTTGATGACTGGCTGTACACGTACAATATGCAAGCTAATGTATCCCTTGGTGTCTTACAAAATATTCTTTGGGGGTTTCTTTGTTTTGATTTATATTGCAAATACTATGAACTGGAAAAGAATGAACAGGTGTATAAAGAAAAAGAATCCAGCCATTTGGATTTTATTACACCGGGAAGATTACTTATCCCAAGCTTTTATTCGAGGTCTTCCAAACTCTATTCATTGTATCCATTATTGCTTTGCGCTATTGTTGTTGCTGGCATGTCGTTAGAAATATTTGATTTCCCACCCATTTTTTTTGATTTAGTGGATGCACATTCATTATGGCATTTAGTGACAATAATACCAGCATTCTATGGATGGTATGACTGGATGATTTGGGATATTAATGTGAATGTGAAACATGAATTGGAAGAATTTTTGCAGAAGAAAAATGATTAGATTATCATTATCATTATCATTATCATTATTATTATTATTATTATTATTATTTATTTGTCTACTAAACTGATTGGGAGTCATCTATTCCAACAATATCTCATAGAATGACCTTAGTATAGAAAGCTCTATTAAGCGTACATACAAAGTATATAGACACGAAACAAAATTAGTCGCTTAAACTTTCATCTTCGGGAGGAACATATGGGGGAGGTTTGAAAAATTCTTGATCTTCTTCCACAAACTTTTTAAATTTTTCTTTATTATCGACGTATTCATATAGGTATTCCAATTCTAAATCATGAACTTGTCTACCTAACATAACCAATGAATGTAATGGTTCACCAGAATCATACTCGGATAATTCTTGTAAAGTACCAGCTTTAAAAGTCTGTTCAGGAGACCCCAATCTAGAAACAGCTACACACGGCGTATTTGGAGTATAAGCTTTTTCTTGTCTCACTTCTTCAATTTCTAACAATTGACTGGCCGCCGTTTCTATATTCATATATCTTGGAGGTTCATATATCAACTTACCCCTCGCCATATTCTCAATACTTTGCTCCTTGACTTTGATGTCTAACAAAAGTAAAGTATGCAAGCCAATTCTTCTATTTTCCATGATTTTATTGTAAAACGAGTCTGGTTTCCATGTTTCTGTGAAAAAAACCAAGGAAACTGTTTGACCAAACTGGTACAATTGTAATCCACATGCTCCGACAGCATTCATGACGGATGCGTTATGAATTGCCTCAACCTTGATATTCAATTCTCTAGCTCTGATGATTAAATCTGTATGAGTTGTTGCACCAAACGGATCACCAACAACTAAAAAGGCTACATCATCCTCATCAGCATTTTCTAAGATTTTATCAGACCCACCTTCTACTAATTCTCTGTCTGCTAATATAATTTCACGTCCATAAAAAGCCTCCAATGATTCTTGGTTGGCAGCCATTAAGATCGATGTATAAGCTTCTAAGTAAACTCTTTTACATTTTTTAATGGTTTCTAAACCACGAACAGTGATATCACTTTCATATGACAATCCTAATCCAATCAAGTATAACATTTTCGTATATGTCTGTTATCAATATATGGGTTTACTTGACATTTTCAAAATCATCATACATTGAAAAATTTAGACTTTCACGTGATCCAAGTCAAAGAAATAAGCGATGAGATAAACAGAGTGATTACTACTGATAGTGAAGATACTGATCAATAGCAGGAATGGAAAACGAAATTGCTGCTTCAAAGGATGATATAGATACAAAAACAAAAGGTAGAAGGCCCACAAAATCAAGAAGAACTGATAATGAGCTTCAGCATGATATACTCAAATATAAAGAGCTCTTAGTGAGAGATCAAGGCTTGGAATTAGATATTCCACCGAAACGAACCAAAATAAACGAAAAAGAACAAGACGTAAGGACACAGAATAATAAGCAAAGTTCACGATCTTCTAGATACCGAAATAGGAGGTTTGTACTTGAAGATAATACTGTGAGAAAATCTTCAGCGCCTCAAAACAAAACTACTGATGTTGGTAAAGGTTATCAAAAGTTGAAACCAAAGTACTTTGCCCAGCGCCAGAGAAACCTTCCAAAATACCAATCAAATTACAATCTGGATAAAATATTTCCGCCTTCATTAACGGACATCGAAAGATTTAAAAGTTTTGAAGATAAGATTCTTTTAAGTCATTCGTACCAAGAGTTAATAAAACTTCTCAAGTGTGAAATAAATAATGGCAACCCTAATCTCATTGAAAATGAAGTTATTGATATACCTTTTCTGTGGAACTTATTTCCCAAAAATATTGATATTGAGAAAAAGCGCTTCGATATAACAGATCCGTATTCCTTTGATTTTCAACCTTTATACATATCATCTACCAATTTGTTCTGCAGTGAGGATATCGATGTATTTTTCCAAAAACTTAATGATAATTCAAATTTCGACCAATTTAGTGAAGCTGATTTAGAATTTGATACCGAAGCTTCAGTAAGAAAAGACTTGAAGAAAACTATTCCATTAGCATAAAAAACCTTATATATCGAATCCTTAATACTTAGCATAACTATAGTAGACCTATATAGCTGAAATTATACATTACATAACCTGTCAATTACTTTACATAACATCGAGTTTTCTGGATTACTTAAAGTAGAATTATTAACTATCATCATTTTAGCCTTATCGTGATAGTCGTGTATTAAATTACGAGTGAATTCCAAAGACCTTGATTCATTTCTCATAAATTCGATGCAATCTTCTATGAGCAGAGGGTTAGCTTTACGCTTCTCACTATCTTTAAGCTCATAAAGAATTTTGTATATTGGGGAGTCAGTATGACCAGTTCTTAAAGAATGCAAAATGGGTAAGGATAACTTTCCTTCTATTAAATCTTCTCCAGTATATCCCTTCATATGAGAATAATTCGGATCCACTAAATTCAAATAATCATCTCTTATCTGATATATAATACCTAATAAATTTGCCAATGGTATCACTGAGGCCGATTTAAACGCAGGTGAAAATATTTCCAATAACTTTACCGAAAGACGAAATAATCCACCCGTTTTATTCATTACCATTTTCAAGTATTCATCTATTTTTGGCAAATGGTTCTGAATATAATCTCCGCTATCCCTCCAATGGATATCTAACCCTTGTCCATGATGCAAATTTAGCATTTCATCAACTAATATTTGCAGGATCTGATAGGTAAGACTTTTCACATCAACATTTTCATTGTGTATCTTAAAATAATACATGGGTAACTCATTCTGTGCTTTTTGTAATGCAATGAAGTACATTAAATTGCCACAATTGATAGTTAGAGGTGTTCCGTAAAGTGTGTGCGCAGTTGGCAAGCCTCTCCTGAAACTAGAGTCGTCTTCAATATCATCTATCAATAATGATGAGTTATGAAAGATTGATATTATTTCTCCTATTTTGTCTAATAGTTTATGGTCCTCAATTTGATAGTACAATTCGTTAAAAGCATTTAGAAAAGTTGCACGAATATTATTATTGTTTGAAGGTATTCCTTCTAGATAATCGTAGGGTTCCAAAATGCATTTCGGAATCTCTTTATTATGACTGCTCTTGATTAATGAATCTATATCTATATTATAATCCATTACAATTATACACGGGTGTACAAACAGAATGACTTCTGTCTTATCAAGTTTTTGCCATTCAAAAAAAGTTTTGTATCGCTCGCTTGAATATTTACATTTTATCTGACACGCTTTAATTATTAAACATCAATTATAGGAGATGGATAGGATATTTCAGTGGGTATCGGGTATACCGCCTGTTACTAGGTATTGGTCCATAGCCATTCTTTCGGCATCAATATTGACTACGTTACGCATTGTGCTTGCTGTACAACTTGTGTTCATTGTTGACAAAACATTCAGTTCCCAGCCGTGGCGACTAATTACGTCGTTCTGTTACTTTGATGATCTACTGATTGAGTTGATATTAAATATATGGTTCATAATCCGTTCTTCTCGATACTTGGAGGAAGGGTTTACCACAAAACTTGCATTATTCCCCCCTAATACAATTAATACACTAAACACTAACCAAAGGAATTTCTTGAAGAGGATCATCGATAAAAATAAGTCGATTGACTACTTATATTTTGTATTGTTGATTTGTGGGTCTATTGTTGCTGCCGTAACGTATGGTACTAACAATTTTGATTTTAAAATCCACAGATTGGGCTCACTTTTGGATGATATATTATTGTATATTTGGTGTAGGAGCAATCCTAACTTGGACGTGAATATGTTCGGATTCTTCACTATACAGACAGCGTATTTACCGTGGTGTTATACAATGTTAAACTGGGTCTTGCTGAAGGATTTTCTAACCGATTTTTTGGCCTTGATGTCCGGTAATTTAAGACTCATAGCATCTGTATTTACAAAGCCTTTTGTATGGAGGGTTGTTATTTGCTATTCGTTGGGTCATTTTTGGTGGTTTTCGAGAGACTTTTTATTATGCCAATTTTATTACGACTTCAACGATGAGAGAAGGCAAATCAGATCAGAAACACCTAAAAGAATAGAACAAGAATCAAGGATTTCTTCTTACCATAATCTTTCAAGACGAATTCTTACATTAATTTTATTACCCCCATGGTATTGGGTTATTTTGAAAAAAATACGGGATAGACCTTAGCTAGGGAATTGTGTCCGGTTATAATAGATTAAAGAGACTGAAAGATAAGTATAGAAATTATCAATCCAGTATTAGAATTCAAGTAAGCTATCAGATAATCTTAATAGTATATATTCAATCGTAATTACATATAATGTTACATGTTACATTAATTAAATTGATAATTCTCTATGGTGTTTTGCGCTGAAAGATTGTTGCAGATTTACGAGACTACTACTCGTAAATATTTTACGATTATTATGAGCAGTTAACGTTTATGATTCAACATTAAGTACTATATATTATTCTCACAAATCAAGAAGAGATATTCCTAGAGCAATATACTACATCAAATATTAGTACCACTGGTAACCTGTTTTTGTACTGCAACTGGTAATCTAAAGATGGCTGTGCATTGACCGATCAAATGCTGTGGTACATCTCTACGTGTCATTATTAAGCGAAAAAAAGTAGATAGACATACCCCCCTAAATACTGCAGTGTCACGAGGAAAGTTTTATAATTACCTGCTTTAGACTGAAGTAGGTCGTTACAGGAAATCTCCAAACATTAACATGTAATAATGTGAATGAAAATAGTTCATGTTTCAAGTGCTTTCACAGCTATACATAAACTTGAAATCGATTTTTGTACTGTGTATTTATATCAGTTTGTAAGATGCGAGGTAATATTAGGTACTTCGGAAACTAGAACCTGTTAAAGATAATGTATAGTTTCACGTTTGAAATTAGAATTTGTCTCAGGATGTAGAGCAAAGTTTAAAACTGAAACCTCCCGGAAGAGGTGAGTAGGTTAATATCGACACTGGTAATCATATGCAATAACTAACAAGGGAATGTATAATCAATCTAGCCTTACCTTAAGGAGCATAGTCTAAGTATTTTGAAGCTATGATAAAACTTTGAGTGCATATAGGCTTTAGCGGCTTGTAAGGGATAATTTTCTGATCCTAAAAAAGATTAGTACAAATGGATCTGTATTTTTCACGAAAGTCTTAATATCTAATTCTGTTTCATACTATAGAAGTTATGTCCTGGCATAAGCTTCTACTGATACTAGAAGAAGAAGTCCGTGGCAATTCTGTCAACGTGAATGAGCAGATATGCCAGTTGGTGCAATCATTTATCAAATACTTGAAGGAACCAAGATACCAGTCGCCGCTTACTTTACCAGAGCTAGCGCTGTTGTTTTCTAATTTCTATAAGGACTTGAATTCATTAGTTATAAACTTATATACGCAATCAAACAGCGTAAAGAAAAAACTCATATCAAGTTCGGAGTATTTTAGGACGCACGCCAATGATTTTGACTATTTATTAGCAATCGCTAATTATTCTACGTCATCAGTGAAGTTATTAAAGAGAACTGATCTGGATGCTGTATTGCAGTTGAGAGTATTTAATTATTATAAATTTATTACGATAGTGGAAACGATCGAGAAGGCCCAAGCAGAGCTATTTAATTCAAATAATACACTAGATGAAGGCATTTCGTTACTTGAAAAGATATTTAAATTTGATCAACGTGATATTATACTCCAGGAATTTCTTAATGAAAAATTGGATGCGTTGAAGAAGTTACAATTACCGTTCTCCTGCTTTATCGAGAATGATACTGATAATAAATTGACTGCATTTTTTTCATCAATTTTGGAGGCAGGGAATGAAAACAGCACGTTGGAAAAAATCAAGCAAACATTTGTCGTATTGGTTGAAAGTGTTACTCCTTATTCGAAACTAAAAGCAGTGGTAGAAATTCAAAAGTCTTTAATAATACTATTATCAGAAGCATATGATAGTGACCCTAGAAACGTTAATAATGATGATATAATTCCTTCATTGATTTACATAATCATATATCATGTTCCTTTCAATTCCAGTGATTTATATTTGAATTTCACTTTCATAAAAAATTTCGTTAATCTTATTGATCCATATGATGTTGACATAAATTCATTTACGTTAAATTCTTCTCTAGCTTCATATACCCCTACTGATAGGTTAAGCAGATCGTTGAATGGTAAGAAAACGTCCAAGAAAAATAATTTGTTTGAATATCTAAATTTAAAAGAAGAAGACGACACGGAAGTAGAAACGTCTAGCAATATTGACTTTTTTAAAAATGATAAAGATTTAGTTCACTATATTCAAACAAAATATTTAAATAATGGAGAACTTAAATTTTATTTAACTAATTTTGAAGCGGTTTTATTCTTTTTACTGAGTGTAACAATCCAAGAACTAGTTCCAGAAGAAATAACAGACAATCAATTATTGAAATGTTCCCTACATAAATTAGTAGACCAGGAATTATTAAGTCACTTTAAATTCCCAGATGGCAAGGCGATAGATGAATTAAAAAATCAAGAAGAAATTTCGCCACAGGTATCTTCTAGGTCTCGTTCTAGTTCCTTATTAAACACGATTAGCCATAAACTAAACGATGTTGCATTATCAGTTAATAGATCAAGGTCGAATTCATCCATAATGAACAGCTTGAAATCTTCATCATTATCATTGAACAAGGAAAGCTTTCCATCATTCGCAGGTAATCATGAAACCGACTCAACGCATACTTCTCCTACAAATTCTAATGAAAGTAATACCGTTGATACCAATCATATACCTTCACTGATGATGAAGAATATTCTAGGTAGATTCAGCCTGGTTCTGGTTCCACAGTTCAGGCCAGGAATAGAAGAGCAAATAACAGCAACTGAATCGGATAATAATGATATGAAGACAGAAGAAAGCAATAAAAGATCAAGTTCGTTAATGAGCAAAATGTCACTGGATCACTTGCGAACGAGATCATCATCAATCGAGAAACAAGATCAGGATCAAAATGGATTCAGAGAGCATCAGAAAAAGAGCTCTATAACTTCCAAACTAACAAATGGCGTATCTGATTTTATGACCAAATTCAATAGTACTACAAATGGTTCCAATGGCACAATTTCTACGTTGCATGCAAACCCAACTAAGAATGCTTCTAATTTATCAATACATTCGTTTGTTGAGGGCCTGAATAATTACACAGATAGCAATGTTACTATAAATGAAGATGTAAGTACATCAAATGGTAGCTCTGTAACGATTCAAAGAAGACCAGATTATAGAAATCGAACAACCAGCTTACAGGTAATGGATAAGTGGTTTAATAATATATCAGCGAACAACAATAATAATCCTGAAATCCAAGAGAATACCGTAGATTCAACCACTGGTGATAATTTAGAAGATGAAAGTGTAATTCAAATAAAGAATTTAACGAAGTACTCGGATAAAGATTTTGAATCTCTTACTATGAAAGACTTGAGAGACTTGAAAACTTATTATGATATATTATGTAATGATCTTGTTTCAAGCTCTAACATCAAGTCTGACAAGACCGACGAAGGTGAACCGATTGATACCACAGACAGAATTAGTTCCTCTGAAACAAGCATTTAAATGCCACTTCTTAGTACATAATCGAGTCATGTATATAATAGAAAGTTCGAGATAAATAAATTTACCGGCCATTCACATAAAAAGTATTAAATATAAGAAAACGACTATCAGTATTGTAAACACACATGAAAAAAATCACAAGTATATGGAGTTGTTACTAAACCAGAGAACGACAAATGCAAAAAAAACATTCAAGATCTTATGACGACGATAATGAAAATTCATATGACCTTGCAAAAAATGGTAAGCGGATAAAGCTTGATAACTTATTACTGGAATTATCTTTAGATGACGATGATCCTAATATGAAGTCAAAAAAGCCTACTCACCCATTTATAGAGTCCAAAGGATCGAAACTGCCGCAACTGATGGATTACGTGGTAAACCCATCTATAAATTTGAAATCTTATTCCGTGTTTAAGAAATCTTCATCCCCACCACCCACTATCAATTCCCCAAATATTAACTCCTATGTTATGGAAAAACTAGTTCAACATTTTCATACACTTTACAATTCCAAGTCAGCATTGATCCAGTGGTACAAGCCACATTTCATATTAAGTTACCACTTTGAAAATTGGGTAATAAGACTATTTAATAGATTTATTCGAAAGTATAATAGAAGATCGAATGGAAGTCCAATAAAACCGTTTAGGTTTTATTCTAAAATCATGAATTTAATAAACCTGAAAGAGATTAATTTTACATATAATGACTTATTACTCATTTTGGAACAAGAGAATAAATTAGAGGAATTGAAACTAAATAGGAAAAAAAAAATCAGAGATTTTAACAAAGAAAAAGATAGTTATACCGATGAAAAGGATGATAAGGTTTTTGAGGATATAAAATATAATTATTGGGATACATTACGAGAAGTGAATAAAGATCTTGAAATGCTAGACGAGTTATCCATAGATAATTCTGACACAGACAGCAAAAAGGTCTATGAGCTTGTAGAACCGACTCTGATCCATCAATGTCTGGAGGATTCAGATATTGACATGGAAACAGATGCAACCTTTGACTAATTTTTTCATTAATGCATAGTTCGTATAGTTCATATAAACCCCATAATTCAAAAAGATAGGAAAATTTTGATTTGATGGTGTTATATATAGATAGGAAGTATGATATATAGTTGATGAAAAATGCATTAGAATAAGTGTATATCTGTAAGAACCACAGTTATCTTTCGCGTTAGATAAAGAAATAAAGAGTTGCTTCTAAACAATTTAATATTTTACGATAAGGTATAATATTAACGATACGAATATACCAGGTAAATATGCTCAATATTTCAGAATTACCACATGAGATTATAGTTGAAATCTTCTTTATGTTGACTCCATTGGAGACTCAGTCATTGCTTAGCAAACTTCATCAAATACTTGATAACATTCCACCTAATTTGGATACTGCAGCCAATAACGTAAAACTATTAATCCGTTTTGCCTTTCAAAGACTCTATAGTGGTAAATTATTGGTAACTTCTGATTATTCTTCTAAGAAAGGTCTAGAAACGGAATCTGATGCTGTTCTATCGCTCCGTAATTTTGAAGATAAGTTTCTTGAAAGTAAGGAGAACGAAATAGAGAACACACTTTTCAAGGAAACACGGCCGCAGATACTAAAATTTAGATTCACTCGAAACGTCAACGATTATAGTAAATTTGTCGATGACTTATATTCGTTGAATGCTATATTTAATAACTTAAATGATAGAAATGAAATTACAAAGTATATTAGTGTTGCATGTCAATTAGAACTACATATTGATGGATACACAATAGGCATCGAATCACCTACAGCTATCTTAGTAGCAGTATTGAAAACTTTAATAAGTCTAGCGAATCCAGATACGGCGTTGAAAAATTCGTTAAGCAGCAAATTCAAGAGCATTACAATCAAGTCTACGGATATTGGAGATTATTACGTCTCCCGGTGGAGCCAATTACTAGGGTGCTTTACGAATGTCACTTACTTGGACCTATCAGATAATATAATAAAACTGGACTCTAATCCCAGGAATGAAGGAGAGCTGGATATCAAGATTGATTTGTTGGCAAACAACTTTGTATGGCCGCCTGCCTTGAAAGAATTGAATTTAGACAATAACTTGTTGACTTATATTTCAAAAGCGTTTGTGGTCAAATTACCTTCAAATACATTAGAAAAGTTGCTGATATGCTCGAACAAGCTTACGACTTTGGGTCAGACCGATATCGAATCATTTAGCTTTACTGAAGTATTGCCTCAGCTAACTACTTTGACATTGAATTTCAATAATACCCTAATGCTTGTAAATGAACATATGTTCGATAAAATTTCTCTGACAGGAAAATTCAGGTCGCTAGAATTACGAGGATGTAATATTGACGAACATAATATGCTACTTTTGAAGGCTGTTTCCATAAGGGAAAAGTTTAGTTTGTTAAGTTAGCTCATAGATAGCAGCATTATGTCAACCTGTATATAACTCGTTCAAAGAAATATTAACCCGATCGCATGTCCTAATGAACTCGATTAATTTTAAGCATCCTATAGACAATTGTACTTTGGACAAATATGATTGGGACAACTCAACTCATGATACCTCGATTAATTTCAAGGCTAAATAATGATATAGTGAGGAGAAGTCTTACTTCAAGAATAAGTTTCATTAATTTTTCACACAATTTTCATGTACATAGGGTGGAAAATAATACATCACAAACAATACATTTCAATGCTAATAGGCTACATTGGCACTTTCCGAGATATAACTCAACGTCTTCTGCATCCACAAACATACAAAGGTCAGAAGTTCTAACTCGTGATGCGAAAACAAGTACATTAAGAAAGGATATAAGTAAGTTATTTCGATTAGCAAAGCCTGAAGTTAAGATAATAATTGCGGCATTACTATGCCTTATTTTGACTTCTGCAGTTAGCATGTCATTACCGTTGTTTATTGGGAAGATTATCGATACAGCTAAATCTCCAGATTCCAGATTGACCGATGCGGATTCCGAAAAAGGCGATGATGGTAAAACCATTTTTGGGTTAGAGCCAATTGAATTCTATGGAGCTCTTGGTGTTTTTTTTTCTATAGGAGCAGTGGCCAATTTTGGACGTACCTATTTATTACGGTCAGCGGGTGAAAGATTGGTTGCAAGGTTAAGATCACGGTTATTTCTGAAAATTTTATCGCAAGATTCATACTTTTTTGAGGGTGGGCCTAGTGATAAGGGAATGAAAACAGGCGATTTGATATCAAGGTTATCGAGTGATACGCAAATAATTTCCAAAACTTTAAGTGGCAATATATCAGATGGGGCAAGATCGTTAATAAGTGGTTGTGTTGGGCTCTCAATGATGTGCATTGTGCTGTGGAAACTTACTCTTTGTATGAGTTCTATATTTCCCCCATTAATTATAATGTCGGTAGTTTATGGTAGACGGATTAAACTGTTGTCTCGTACAATTCAAGAAAACCTAGGGGATATGACTAAAGTTACAGAGGAAAAATTGAATGGATTAAAGACAATACAAAGTTTTGCTCAGCAACGAATGATCGTCCATGATTACAATCAAGAAATCAAAAATATTTTTAGTTCATCGATGCGTGAAGGTAAATTGAGCGGTATTTACTATGGTATCAATGGATTCTTAGGCAATATGACATTAATCGGATTGCTTGTAATTGGAACCAAATTAATTGGTAATGGTGAAATAACAGTGGGTGATTTATCCAGCTTTATGATGTATGCTGTTTATACTGGTAGTTCAGTTTTCGGACTTGGTAATTTTTATTCAGAGTTAATGAAAGGAATTGGGGCTGCAGAAAGAGTATTTGAATTGATAGAACTGAAGCCAAAAATCACTACGACCTTGGGTAAAAAAGTAGATGATTTACACGGTGACATAGAATTTCGTAATGTGAAATTTAGCTATCCATCAAGACCGGACTCACCTATATTTGGTGGTTCAGAATTAAACTTAAAAATCACCAAAGGTGAACATGTTTGCTTTGTTGGGCCATCAGGCAGTGGAAAATCAAGTATCTCTCAATTACTATTAAGGTTCTATGATCCGACTGAAGGTACGATTACAGTGAATAATCATAATATCAAAGATCTCAATTTGAATTTCTATAGATCTCAAGTTGGGTACGTTCAACAAGAGCCATTACTCTTCAGTGGAACCATTCGAGATAATATAGTATTTGGTAAAACGGATAGTAATGAAGATGAAATAAAAGAGGCTTCGATGCAAAGCAATGCCTATAAATTTATTGAGGAATTCCCGGATAAGTTTGATACAGTCATTGGGCCTACTACCAGTGGTGCTGCACAATTAAGTGGAGGCCAGAAGCAAAGAGTATCCTTAGCAAGAACATTAATTAAGAAGCCTGACATTTTAATTCTTGATGAGGCTACGTCTGCTTTGGACTCTCAGCTGGAAGAGATAGTCATGAAGAATTTAAAAAGACTTTCAAAAGATATGCATGTGACTATTATACTGATCGCGCATAGACTATCGACTATTAGGAACAGTGAAAGAATAATAGTCGTTAACTATCGAGGTGAAATAGTAGAGGATGGTAAATTCAGTGATTTATACTATAATCCTAATAGTGAGTTGAACAAGTTGTTGAAAGCTCATGAATTGCAATAATTTAATATTGTCGTTCACAATAAAATAATTCGCATATTTTAATTAGATTAATAAGTAGAACTATATATGTATATACTTGGCATGAATAAGTCAGTCGTATAAGTAGTAAATTCTTCGTAATTATAGGATAGTAGTAAAGCAACAATCACAGGAAAAATATATGTATCGAACAATACTTGGCTTCCGCATTCTATTATTCTTTGTGATGAGTTTTTTCTATAAAATTAAGCTCGGATAAAAACGTTTAAAACTCCTCTAAAACAATGATACAATATAAGTCTATTTATTGATTTTTTTAAATTGATTAGGTGCATATCAATGTTACGATCAACTCAGAATATTATCTCAGGTAAAATAAGAAATGCTATCAAAAGAAGAGAAAATAAATTCGAAGCAATCTAAAGGAGTTAATGATGCCGATAAAACATCGTTGTATAAGCGCCTTTCATCGTCAGTTATTCCTCCGCTCACGTTTTTAAATAATATTCCTACATCCCCTAATAATGAAGAAGTACCGAACAATGGTGAAGCAAATAAAGATGAGAAGACATTTAGTGATGATGACGATATTGCTCATCCCATTGGAAGTGTGGGGTCTCTGAATAACTTTGTAAGTTTCCTATATGCTGGTATAGGCAAATTGACCGATCTAAAAGGCGATGATGCAAGTAATACTACTGAAGCAAAGACACTGAAACTTGATGATAAATTTAGACTGTCCAGAGATGAACAAGCTAATGAACCAGAATATCGAAGAGAGTATAAACTAGATTATGACATTGACGAGAGTGAAGAGGAAGATATTGACAGTACTGGAGATGAAAATACTCTAAACCAGAGAAATGAAGGCATAAGTGTACATTCTAAACTAAATGTTGAAGAACCCTTGGGAAACGTAGCTGACTTGCTATTTGATGATCATGATGAACCAACAGTTGCTTTGGCATCAGACCCTTCCAAGGGTACTGTATTTCAACAGTCAGTTTTGAAAAACTTTGATCCTTTTCTTATTCAGCAAACTGAATTATTGAAACTAAAAGACATTACTATTTCCACAGATAAAGATGAATCTGAAGAACAAAAACTTAAGAAAAAATTCTTCCGATTGAAAGTAGCCGATAAGTTGAAACGAGTATTTGAATTAGATGATGATGACTATTTTTACGGTAATTATAATGTATGGCTCGTTAGAGATGTCTTGTTACAAGGTCACCTATACTTGACTAAGAAAAGCATTCTCTTTTTCACATTTCTTCCTAAGAGGCATAATGCGATAAGTGCATCAAAAGGTACTACAAGTGGATTCCAACATCACGATGACTCCCATGATGTGATTCAGTATGGATCATTGGGTATGAAAACAGCACTATATGGGGATACTGCTTTCAGTACCCCATTAACTCATAGGTTTTGGGTCATCTTGAGAAATGAAACTATAACAGTGTATCATTCTCCAACAGACCTATATTTTCCGATTACTCTTATTGACTTAAAGTCATGCGTTAGTGCAGAAGTTATTGAAAAAGGAAGGAATGATAATAATACGTCTCCCAGACCTGAGTTACGTCGGAATGATTCACAGGAAATTTCTTCAGGTGATGAAGAAGCTGAATTTTCCAATATTTTAAATTCCAATTATCAGATGGATGATAATCCCGAAAATGTAAGTGGTGGCTTCTGGTTTAAGGTGGTGACGAAAAAGAAGACTCATAAGTTCCATTCGGATAGTTTATACTCAGCCAGACAATGGGTTAATAATATAGTGAAGGTTGTATTTCAATTACATAACTCGAATGCAAATAATGAAGTTATCATGAAGATCCCTATAAATGATGTTCTAAGCTTCGACCTTAATGAAGTTTTTGGAGCTTCTGAAAAAAAATCGGACTCGAATGGAGATGAAGAAAAGCCAAAAGTATTGAATGTGAAACATCTAGAGGATAATTCCAAAGGAAGGTACGCACTACTGGCAAGTAGAATGAAAAAAGAGTTAAAGAATAAAACAAAGAAGAAAATGAAAAAAAACTCTGCCAGTGAAGCTGGGGAGTTACTATCAGAAAATACTTATTTCCTATTATTTAAAGACGGCGACGAAGTATTTAGTACGCTCAATGAGATTGTTAATGAAAATCACAATAGCTCAAATACCTCCCCAATTAGGCGTAACAGTATAAACAAAAAGTACACTAGTGAAAAGGGTTCTAGCTGGAATAGGCCTTTTACTCACAAAGCTGAGGAAATAAATATACCAAGAGCTATATCCACGCTTACAACCGATCATTATCAGAATAGCATTATAGATCAAATTGAAGAGGCATGCCATAGGCATAATCATATAAATTCAGATTTGGCATCACCTAGATCTGAATGTGGACCCTCTCATTCTGTATCGTCCCCACAGTCGAAGATAAGGAAATTCGGAAAAACATTAATTACTCCGTCGAAAATATTTTCGAACAAAAGTAGACCTGAGTCAGAAAAGTCAACACCAGATCGCTCTGAAACTACTTCTCCAGTTCAAGGAATTAATTTATCCTTATCGGGTTTGAAAGATTTGAATATGGCTTTTGAGGCTTCACAAAAAAGTTACGAAGTCAGTAGTACTAGATATAGCCATGCTGAAGAAAACTACACCAATAACTCATCTAACTTTCAAAATAATACACAATCTAAGGCAGACGCGTTATCTCCCCAAATCAAATCACCTCAAGCGCTTGAAGCAGGTCCCTTGAATCTTACTGACCCTTCCGAATATGAAGATAATAAAAAAAATAGTAAATTGTCATCGATCGGCAAAAGTATTAAGGCCATGTCATCAATAAGAAGTAAGATTGCTGCTGTTAACCATTATGAACAGCTTGATGAAAACGATACTTACTTCATACGAGATGTTTCAGCTAGAGAGGTAGATACTAGGCATTTTCAAGAGCGATTTTCATTTAATAACAAAAAGCAGTTGATAGCTTCCTACCATTGTCATATTATAAGAGCAGTTCCTGTATTTGGTAAGGTATATTTGGGTGATAGTGAAATATGCTTTAGAAGTATGTTACCTGGGGTTTCAACAAAAATGATATTACCATTAATTGACGTTGATACATGCTATAAGGAGAAAGGTTCAAACATAGCTTATTCTGGCTTGGTGCTTGTTATTCGTGGATATGATGAGCTATTTATGGAATTTAATGTTCAGAGTGCTAGAGATGATTGTTTAACTATGATATTACGACAGTTGGAAAAAAACGGTCAATCTGGAAATGAATCATCGAATGATAATAAAAGTACTCAAGATGGCAAGTCTGAATGTTTCCGAAAGACCCTCTCTTCCGCAGAGACCAATAAGTCTTCAACTGGCATCAAATTAGCGGAATGGAGGATTGAAAATGCAAGGTTAAAGTTATTTGAAGACAAAATTAATGCTGCAGCAGGTCTACATGTGCCAATTATTTTAGAAGATTCTCCATTTTATAAGACAGAAATACGACCTTCTACTTCTTTTAACTTTACATTATTAACTATTGGATCGCGAGGAGACGTACAACCTTACATAGCATTAGGTAAGGGGCTATTGAATGAGGGTCATAATGTAACAATTGCCACGCACTCGGACTTTGAAGAATGGATTGTAGGGCATGGCATTAAATTCAAAGAAATTGCAGGAAATCCAGTTGAATTGATGTCATTGATGGTAACTCACGGGTCAATGTCTCTCTCATTTCTTAAAGAAGCAAACTCCAAATTCAGAGGTTGGATTCAGGAATTATTAGACACTAGTTGGAAGGCTTGTCAAGGGAGCGACATTTTGATCGAAAGCCCATCAGCAATGGTGGGTGCGCATATTTCAGAAGCGTTGGGTATTCCTTACTTGAGGGCGTTTACAATGCCATGGACTAGGACCAGGGCATATCCACATGCGTTTATTGTACCTGATAAAAAGAAAGGAGGGTCTTATAACTATATTACCCATTTAATGTTCGAGACAGTACTTTGGAAGGGAATCAGCGGTCAGGTTAACAAATGGCGTAGAGAACAGTTGGGATTACCAAGAACCAATTTGTACAGACTTGCACAATATGACATACCTTTTTTATACAATATTTCACCTACAATATTTCCGCCTTCTGTTGATTTTCCAGATTGGGTCAAAGTTACTGGCTACTGGTTTCTAGACGAAGGAGCGGCTGATGATTTTGATCCTCCGAGAGAATTGGTTGATTTTATGAATAAGGCAAGAGCAGATGATAAGAAAGTTGTTTACATTGGGTTTGGTTCTATAGTGGTGGAGGATGCCAAGAGCCTCACAAAAGCAATTACCGAAGCTGTTCTTAATGCAGATGTTCGGTGTATCTTGAACAAAGGTTGGTCGGACAGAAAGTCTATTCCTGCAAAGGAAAATGGGGAGCCAGAAGTTGAGTTACCTGAGACAATTTACAATTCAGGATCTATTCCACACGATTGGTTATTTCCAAAGATAGACGCGGCTGTTCATCATGGTGGATCTGGTACAACTGGTGCTACAATGAGAGCTGGTATTCCCACAATAATCAAACCATTCTTTGGTGATCAATTCTTCTACTCTTCAAGGATCGAAGATATTGGTGCTGGAATTGGGTTAAAGAAATTAAATGCTGGCTCATTGTGTACTGCTTTGAAAACTGCAACATCGGATGCAAAAATGATCACGAAGGCAAAGAAAATCAGCGAAAGATTGAAGCAGGAGAATGGGGTTTTAAATGCGATTGAAGCCATATATTATGAACTAGAATACGCAAGAAGCTTAATACTTGCTAAGCAACATGAAAATGCCAAACATGACCTCAAGTCGGGTACTCAAACACCTGTTGTTAATGAAACAAGTGAATATTTCGATAGTGACACATATGACGGAGATCACGAATCAGACAACGATCAGACATATGAACAATATATAAATACTGATTCTGATGCAAATAACAGCAACATGACCGATATTTTAGATCCTAGTCTTGACTACGATAATGATACTGTAAGAATCGGACCTGATAGTGGAAATGATAACATTACTCTTACAGATGCTAATAGATGATTATTTAATACAAATGGTACTTATCTTACAACAATTAACGTCACACGTCCTAAGATACGTCAATTGTTTAGAGAAGTAAATACAAGTCTTAATTAGTATTGTTTGCCATGTAATAGTAATCTTCGTTCTATCACGTGAAAATGACGATGTAAAATTTTTTGAGTCATATTCATATAAAGAAGTTCCCATAGAGGTGAAAGCACCACAGTTTAATTATTGTAATAATAAATAACGGTTGTAATTGAAGTATAGAATTCACATGTTCACAGCTTGCAAACATTTAGTATTGTATTGATAGGTAATAATTCGAGATAAATAGTTTCAAATCCAATAAAATATAGGCCATGACTTTGCTATCTCCAAACCCAATTTATAAAGATATTACCGAAGAACAAAAGGCCAATAATTCATATGCTACTTTTGTTCCAGGCCAGACAATTGTTGAAATCCCTTCATATACATTAGAGTGTGGCGAAGTTTTAAATAACTTTCCAGTGGCATATAAAACATGGGGTAGATTGAATAAAGATCGAGATAACGTTTTTATTATTTGTCATGCTTTAACTGGATCTTCTGATGTTCAGGATTGGTGGGGTCCTTTATTAGGTACAGGTAAAACGTTTGATCCTTCCAGATTTTTCATAATTTGCATCAATTTCTTGGGATCACCCTATGGTTCTTGCTCGCCAGTAAGCATTGATAAATCTACCGGGAAGCCATACGGTCCATTATTTCCATTAGTGACTGTTAAGGATGACATAAATATTCAAAAATTAATATTAGATTCATTAGGTGTAGAAGGCATCGCATGTGTTATAGGTGGCTCTATGGGAGGAATGATTGCTTTGGAATACGCTGCTACCTACAATGATTCACCATATGTTAAATCTGTGATTTCGCTAGCAACATCTGCTAGAGCATCTGCCTGGTGTATTTCATGGAATGAAACACAGAGACAATGCATTTTTAGTGATCCAAATTATGACGATGGGTATTATTATGAAAATAAAAATGGCATTAAACCGGATTCGGGACTAAGTGCAGCTAGAATGGCAGCATTATTAACATATAGATCAAGAAATTCATTCGAGACAAGGTTTGGGAGGAATTTGCCGTCCGTTAAAACTAATATTGTGCCGAATGAAATTTCCGAAGAAGAGCGTAAAAAGCAAGAACAAGAGCAAGGAATTAGATATCCGAAAAACAAAGACGAGGAAAATTGGCTCTTACACAATGAAGGATCCAGATCTAGGTCATCCGTGAATAGAAGTTCATCATCAACAAATGTTTCTTCGTCTCTTAAACCACAAACTTATTTTACCGCACAATCTTATTTAAGATATCAAGGTAATAAATTTGTTAACCGTTTTGATGCAAATTGTTATATCTCAATTACAAGAAAATTAGACACCCATGATATAACTAGAAACAGGGTTGATGAAGAGCAAGTCTTAGAAGATCCTCTACCTGATTTTCTTTCAAATTTGAAACAACCACACTTGGTTATTGGTATCCAATCTGACGGGTTATTTACATATGGAGAACAACAATTATTAGGGCAATGTATTCCAAATTGTATTCTTAAAAAGATAAATTCACCTGAAGGTCACGATGCATTTTTATTAGAGTTTGAAATCATTGATGAATATTGCAAAGAGTTTTTACATAGTAAACTCCCTGAATTTTTCAGTCCAGATTCAAAGAAGGTCGAAATCTTTGAAGATTGGAGCAAGTACGTAGCTAGTTTCGATAATGGTGGTAATTCGGTTTTCGGTGAAGCTGAAACGAATATTACTAATTGGTAATATTGAAGTTTGTACATGTTAATATAGATTCTTTAGTGTTATATTCTATAGTACACCTACAAGGTCAACTCATCGCTTATATCCTGCATATATATATAAATATATATGCATAGATATTGAAACAATCGGAAGAAGTTGTAGAAACAAGCTCTTATCCATCATAGTAATGTCCAGTAATTGCATTATAACTATATCTCCGGGAATTCAACAGGATGAAAATATTGTTCGTAAAAGAATAGAGAAAATATTTAAAAGCAATCCTATTCTACATGATGTAAGCGTGATTCTTGATACGAAATCATTGCCTCTGGATATTGGTATGTTAGTAGGAAATATTCAAAAGTTTGAGCTTGAAGGGTTTAAGAAGCTACCTGAGTTGATACAGGAGGTATCTACATGCAAAACAGATGGTTTTGTAATAATTGAAGCGATTCCGATGCATCAGGTTTGGGAAAATACTGATTTGGATATTATTAATAGTATTGAATTCAGTTCAGTCACTGGTCAGCTTAAACTTAAGTTGAATGAAAGCACATCTCAATCATCTCCAAATATTTTTAATAGTCAAACGGGAATACTGATTAAAAAAATTATGGAATCAAAAAAAGGTCATGGTGCTTTAAACCATGTATCCTACAGCTACTTAATAACGATGTCTACGGTGGAAGAAGATATCTCATATGAGATGCATCATTTAATTAAATCTGTTTTTGGGTGTAGCACAGTTAAAGTCTATACGAATAATAATAATATTCCATATTTGCTAGATGAGAATAAAGTGGTTGAGCGTTTGACTAAAATGCCGTCAAAATTGAATGTCAAATACCGCCCAGAATTTAATGATGTTGATTTCCATGAACAAAGTCAAGCAATCTATGAATACTTAAACCTACTACATATTAACTCACAGCAATTAACGGAAACTATTGATGATTATATCTCGAGTTATCAAATCCCAGAGTTTATCAAAAGAAGTACAGAGGAACATAAGCCAGATCATGAGTTATATAAACACACGTTTGAGGAAGTAGATTTCTCTATATTCGACTCTTTAATGAAAAATCATTGTTTATCAATTAGCGCATATGCAAAAAACTCTCATATTATGGTTGTGAATATTCGTCATGCTTTGGTTTTATGGGAATGCCAGTAATCTACATGCTACAAGAAAGTAATACGGATCATAATACACAATATACACGATATTTGCTAAACTAATATATACAATACCTTTTATGCTAGCTAACATGAAAGTTTTAATTCAAATTTTTGAATAATTCATCTATAGGAAATGTTTCAAATATATCAAACTCCGCAGAATAGTTCCCATTCCCCGTATTACCCACAGAATTACCGTCGAGCCCCAAATTAGTATAATTGGGAATACTGCCGAATTCACCAATTACGGCCTCCTGTGATATATTATCTGTTTGGTTAGATCTGAAATGGTTCCCTGTATTTGCATTCTCATTTTTCAATGACATCATGTTCAACCATAGGCTATCAATTTGATCATTCTGAATAAAATCGTTTGCACCGAAATCATTGGAGGAATTATCCGAATAGTTGCTTGCTGAATCAGTAGACCCATTCCTTGTTTCACTATCGAATGATGGAATCGAATCTGGCACGTCTGTCCTACTACGCCGTTTGTTTCTATGTTTCTTCTCTTTAATTGAAGCTAGAGAATCTTCGAAAATATTGATTAGTTCGTCAAGCATTGAACTGGTAAAGTTGATCAAAGAAACTTTGGAATTTCCAATATTCTTATCATAAAACTCTTTCGACAAAACAGTATCCATCAAAAAATGCTGTGCTTTGGATATTCTCCAAGAAAAGTAATACCGACTACTCAATCTAGATATATAGTCAAGAAACACCTTGGAACTTTTATCAAGAAGCTCCCAAAACCTTCCTAACTTTTTAAAGTGAAGATTATATGATAGATCATTAAGGAGTCTTTCTTCATGGTTGTAGTTTAATTCTAAATCCAATATAGTCAACTTAACTTTGATCAATGTTGCAATTAGAACTACTATGGATTTGTGAATCGCCAGCTCAAAACTCGGAGTTATAACCAAATCTGTAGAATTTTTAAAAATCAAACGATTGCTTTCTAATATATCATTGTAGAAGGGCATCAAATCAAGTATGGTAATCAAAAAAATCTTTTTTAAATAAAAAAAAGATAAATTATAATTATGTTTGCGTTCGTAATAGTTGTAAAGATGGAAAAACAAGGATACTCGGAAAAAATGACAGGTAAAATATATTTTCATTTTCAAAGTCTTTTTGACAACATCTGATTTAGATAAAATTTCATTATTTAAAGATTTTCTTAAATCACAGTACTCGTTCATGTAGCTTTGCTCTAAATTATCAAGAGACGCAGTTACCGTTGATAATTTAATATTCTCTCTCACATTCAAGATCATTTTAAGTACTTTTGACATAGGCTCATATATTGCTTCGATCCTTCCGAATGAAGAAATGACACTTTTTTCTAATTCAATATCATTTATATTCTCATTTCCATTCTTATAATATGGCATCTTGGTATCAAAAATTTCCATACTTGTATTCATTGGATATCCCATTGCCATCGCATTATTTATATCATTTATCAATAGAAGATACCAAATTTTTCTGCCCAAATTATTCGTCTTTTCATCATTAAATTGATCTGGAAAATTATCAGGATCCCTATTTAGGCCCATTGAAATTGCCATTTGAACTAGCATACCTGTGAATACTTGTGAATCACCTCCATCTGACCCATCACCGTCTTCCGGGGCGTACATGTGGTATAACCTTGTAAAGAGTGCCAATTGCATTATAGCCATATTCGCCTTTCTTAACAAGTTGAATTGATTCAAACATAGCTGGGCCACATCAATCACATCAATATCGATAGGATTACTGAGCAAATATCTGTATTCCTGTGCTTGCGGCGATGGGTCATTTGAGTATAATTTAGCTTCATTTAGTGTGGTGATATTTGAAAATAAACTCAAGTAGCTCAAGCGCAATACAATTAATAATAATCCCAAATACGCAAAGTCCAATCTTTTCTCAACCTTTAGTTTGCTGATTTTTTCGTCATCGAAACTTTCTGCTCCAACCAATCGAGTTATCAGAGATCTAAAGTACAGTTCGTCTATGATAGCAAAGAACGGATATAAATGTGTAAAAAACCTCCCGATAAGTTTCCAGATTATTCTTTTATTAGGCAATACTAATTCAATTTTCTCAATGAGTTTCAACTCTTCATCAATCCCTCCATCATAAAAGGTAAGACCTAGTAACATAGCCTTTTCATTGATTTTATTTCTAGTATTTGAAGTACTTGGAATAAGCTTAGGGATATATTGTTGGCTCGGAGGTACATCTTTATACGGGGTGACATCATTAATTCCCGCATCATTGGATTCCCTCTCCCTGAATTGTTTTTCTGGGCTTGAACAACTACCACTATCTCCAGTAGTACAACTGTTCATCTTCTGCTTTTTTTTTGAATGAATAAAAGACCATAGCATAGTCAATGCAGGATCAATCTTAATTAATGATAACCATGCCAAAGGGCCAAAATTTCTTCTCTTGACAGGTTCTCCATCGAAAACAGCCCTATATCCTTCATAAAAGTTAATTGTATCATCGGAAGATGCTACTGGATTATACCCACCAAAGCAATTAGTTCCTTCTTCGGGTTTAAATGGTTCGTTTGGCATGTGTTTCCTACTCTTATGAATAGATGAGTCTTCATTATAGGATTCGTTACTTGTTGTAAGTGTTTCTTCAAGGTTCCGTATCTTAGCTTTTAAAATCTGTAATTCACCTTGAACTATATTTTCTGCATCATTCGCCTTGTTGCTCACAACATCGACACCTTGTATGTCATAATGACATTCCAAGTTGCCATATTTAATACAAGTTGAACATGGATTACCTTTATCACATTTAACTTTCCGCTTTTTACAGAACCCACACACTACACTAATTCTATGTCTTTTTCTTGATGTCATAACTAACAATTAATATTACGACCTTGCATAAGTTGCATCTCCACTATCAGTAGTTTTAAAATTGCACTTCAATAATTTTGTGTATAAATTTTGCCTTCGTGAGAATCTCCTTAAAATCTTGTTCTCCATAATAGATTAACATACATGAATTTGATAAGGTATCAATTGAATTTAAATGTCGTCTAAGCAGTTTAAATTGCAGATAATACAGAAATCTCTAGGTGAATTGGGATATGGTCATTTAGCGGAAAAATTATCAGAAGATATTCACTTAAACCCTATAACCCATGAAGCTGAATCTCCTTATCATAATGATCAGAATGAATATAGTGATCTATTAAAATTCATTGAATGGTTTTATGAAGAGTTGAATGTTGGGAATTATGCAACTATAATTGAGTATTTGAACTATATAATGTTACCGGAGGAGAACTCTATGACTGTTGACGATATTCCTCAAGACTTTAATAATATTGGAATTGACTTTTTTCCAGCATTGAATTTGAAAGAAGATTCTGTTGATACAGCTGGAAGAGTTTGCACCCTAATTATAACATATTTGATCAAAAGAACATATTTTTTAGAATGCCTCGTGGTCAATGCTTTTAATAGTAGCAAGCAATACAATAAGACTGAGTTAGTGGGAGACATATCAAGATTCAGCTTTACGCCCATTTCTGTTCCGCAATTATTCGTTATCTTGAGCGACGATTTATGCCCTTTATTGGATGAAATACAAAATGTACTCAAGTCGATAAATATAAACGAGGTCGTTGGATCCATGTGGAACTTTAAGCCTGAGATTGTTGAATCACTAAATAGGGAGAAGGAATCCACTCTATTACTTCCATTAGTTATGAATTCACCGATAGAATTAGCTAATCTAACAAAACTGATTTTAAATGACCAAGTTCTTTTGGCTGATACAACCATAAATCAAATATCCTTACAACATATTATTGATGAATTGAGAAGTATACTTATTGATAAGCACTTGCATACTATTTTCAAAGATAGCTATAGAAATCCAGCTACAAATAGCGCTGCATTTGATATACCACCTAATTATCTTGATAAATTAATCGAAAATGCTGTTGCGTACCAAAAGGAGCAGTCTCCTTATTATTTACCACCAAGAGTTAGTTCCAAGAAACAAGGGGAGGCTTTCCTTCCGCCGCTTTACAATGAAATAAATGAAAAATATAAAAAGAGTTTCCCGTCGACTTTGATAACTACGTTGGATAAGCATTCTGATGAAGTGTGGATTGCAAAATTTTCTCCCCTGGGGAAGCTTTTGGTTACAGGCTCTTTGGATGGGAGATTAATCATATATGATGTTTTGAATAATTTTGAAGTTATAGCTATATTGGATTCAGATATACAGGGAATTAAAAGTCGAACGAGAAGCAATAAGGCTATAATTTATTGTTGCTGGGAACCTAATGAAGAATATCTAGTGAGCTGCTGCTTGGATACAGTAGTAAGGGTCTGGTCAATAAAGGATATTAAAAAAAATAACAAAAGAATAACTCGATCTATGGATGTTGAACAGGATAGCCAAGGTGCAATTTTGAGAAGTTCCTTCACGCTTGGTGAAAGTATCAAAACATGGTCGTGTGAATTTTTGCCCACAACAGCTGAACCTCAATTTATAATTGGATCACCAGATAAAGTACTTAAGGCTTTCAATATCGATGGGAAAGAGCTTTTCGACTTTTATGCCGATACCGAAGAAAATGGATTGTATCACGATGAAAAAGCTGGTTCAAGTGATATTAAAGATGGTAATGATAAGACAGATTCATCTAACGATGGCGAAAATAAAGATAAGACGAATAATATACAGAACAATTTTTATCGAGTGAATGATCTAGCAATAACACCAGATGGGAAGTTTTTAATAACTGCAAATGATGATAAGCAGGTATACTTTTACACCATTCCCAATCTTTTAGACCCAAATTCAACTACAACTAAAATAGCTACTATTAGCCTTGGTGGAAAATTAACATCATGCTCGATATCTTCTAATGGAAAGTATTTGTTGCTTAGTATTACGCCAGAAGAGGTTCAAATATGGGATATTTCAGGGCTAGGGACATCAGAAAAACCAATCTTAAGGAAAAAATTAATTGGTCATAGTCAAGATAAATACATCGTCCGGTCAAGTTTTGGATATTTAAGTGACAAACAGGAAGAATTAGCAATCAGCGGTAGTGTCGATGGCTATATATATATTTGGAAGATTGAAACTGGGCAGTTAATTACCAGAATAAAAGGTCATGTTGGACTATGCAATTCAGTGGATTGGAACAAGTATTATATTCCGAAGAAAAACTGCAAGGATTACGGTAAGTTGTGGTGCTCAGTAGGCGATGATAAGATTGTGAAGATATGGGGTCCTTCAGATTGGAATAACGAATGAATAAATGATAAATGATAAATGATAAATGAACAAAAATAATTGAATGAAACTTCTTAATATTTTCTAAATATATGTACATATATTATATATATATTGCTTGATCATAATTCGTCATGGTTAACTTCATCTTCCTCAACGATGGCTTCTTTAGATTCTCTCAATTGGTTGCCATCAATTTTATGACCACCTTGTTCCTTAATATATTCAATCAAAGAATCTAATTCTCTTGGCTTATCGTATACAACGGCTTCCCTGAGACCGGTCTTGCTGTCGATCTTACCATTAGCAGGATAAAATACCAAAGTTGGATAACCAGCGATTTCAACCGGGGTATTAACATCATTAGCAGTGTGATCGAGATCAGCGATAACAACTTTAGAATCAGGCTTGTTGGAACCATAAATGCCGGCCAATTCTTCCCATGTTGGCGCCAATTTCTTACAATGTCCACACCATGGAGCATAATATTTAACTAAAATATCCTTCGATGTGTCCTTAAGAATATCATCGTGGTTGTGAGCGACTAATTTAACAACCGATTGGTTAGCAATTTCTTCTTGAGTTGGTAATGGTTCAGACTTGACGATTGGGTCTACTTTACCCTTGATGAAGTCCTTAACAAACTTTTCAATAGTCTTAGTAGAAGGACCCTTAGGGTTTTCTTCTTGGCTGATACCATACTTCTTGTTTTCTTGAAGGTTTTGAATGGCAAAAAGAGGAACAACTTCTGGGTTCATATTTAATGCTTCAGCATGACGTCCAAACACATTAGCATCCAAACCGACGAAGTTGATTTTGCCTCTATATTCCTTTCCTAACTTCTTGAAAGTTTCTTCAACCTCCTTACGTTCGTCTTCATTATTGTAGAAATAGTAACCAAGTGGTAAAGGCGAAGTCATGTACATCAAATAGGTATCTCTATTGATATCACCGAAGTATGGAACGATTTCAGTCTTGATGAAAGAGGTTAAACTGTCCTTATCAAGAGTAGCAGAGAATTCAGTGATGTCTTCAGGAGAATCAGGACGGACAATCAAGTACTTTGGGGACTTAATCTTGTTCAAACTAGCCTTAGGAAGCTTGGATTTCAATGAATCAACCAATTCCTTATTTTCAACAGAAATGAATGTCAAGTCCTTTCTGTTTTCGTTGGCAACTTCAGTAAAAGTGTCGTTAGAACTTGCCTTATCCTTGTCGCCGTTGTAACCTTCAGGCAAAACTTGAATAATATAAGGCTTTTCCTGAGCATCTATCAATGAGGTCAATCCTTCACTCTCGACTGGAGACGAAACAGCTGGTAACGATTGCTTGATCATATAATCGGCAATACCCGCAGCTTCTCTTGGGCCATCATAGTCTTCTGGAGCTGCTTCTGACCCTCTCATAATTTTCAAAGATGGGTATCCTCTAATACCGTGTTCCATACATAACTCTTCTTCGACGGTACAATCAACTTGTGCCAATTTGATATTTGGGTGTGATTCGTTCAATGAATCAGCAGCCTGGGCAAATTCTGGCCCCAAAATCTTACAGTATCCACACCATGGAGCAAAGAACTCAGTCAAAACCAAAGGATTGGCATCCATGAAAGATTTGAATTCTGAAGTAGTTAATTGAACAACCGCTGAGTTTGGGTCCGCAGCGGCTTCGCCGTCTGTTGGTCCACTTGCATTGACAACTGATACAGCAGTTAATAACGAAGCTAAAGCTTGAGTAGAAAATTTCCAGAACTTCATATTTACTTTGAAACTATAAGGATATAAGATATTCTATGAAAAAGAGAATAAGGACAGAGTATTACATGTTTCCGGCCGATTTATAAGTGTAGAACCGCGTTACTTTGAGAACACGCTGTTAATTATTTGGGTGTGTACATAAGCCATAGCCATTGGAGCATCTTATTAATGAATATGCTAGATATTTCTTGGGAATCGATAGTGCTAAGGTATAGTTAGGAGAGTGCGGAATTAGTCTGTTCAAGTAATATAATATATATAAACAATGTAGGAATATTCTGCAAGAGAATATATTGATACTGCGAGCGATTGCAAATTCTCTAGATATTATCAGACAATTGTTGGAGTTATATGGCTCAAATGGGGGTTGGAATTGCACACATCATGGATTACGAATTGCAGGCGATACCCGTCTATCGTAGATTAGAGGTCATACACGCATGTAAAAAATCGCTTCGTAGTGATTATAATTACTGAGAGGCATTTGTCGCATTTAAAAGATAAAAAGTTGGACAGACTCTATTTTCTTCATTCATTTTCCTTATTTCACAGATAATGGCAAATTGGTTTCTGTCAAATTTTCCCTGGAAAGTATTGAGTACTTATTGGCTAATTTTAGCGGTTGTTAGTTTTTGGTGGGGTTTAATTGTATTAATTTTTGGTGTATTTCTGGTTATTATTCCGTTATCTCTCTATTATCTTATAACCATCGAAAATTATGATTCCATGTTAAATATAGAGGTTGTCGTTCTAGAATTTATCAACAAGAGACCGTTTAAGGAAACTGAATACATGAAAAGGGAAGAAATTTTACAAGATATCTTGTATAATGTTAACAACGAAGTGTATCATAGAAAAGGAATTAATTACGGATACATTAGTACAAAGGCCTTGCTTCTGGAGTATAACTCTTATATTTTAAAATTCGAAAAGAAATATTTAGAACACTACAAAGATACACCAGTGGAAGAAATTCAAGGGTGGGATAAAATTATGTTAGCAGCTAAAAACATTCAAGATGAAGATATAAATTTTGCTTATAAAAATGTGGTCTCCTCAGAATTGATTGATGAATATAGTACAAAAAAGCCAATTATTCGGTCTAAAGTCAATGATAACTTGCCAGATGGTCTAATTAGGTAAAGCGACTAAACAATATTAGGGGCACTGATTGCTGTCAAAGTTTCGCGTACTATGGTGTAATAATTGATATAACATATCTACCTCATTTGATGGATGATGATACTTTGACTGGAATTTCTTGAGAAGTCACTCTACTAATAAATATACTGGCTATTTCTTGTGTATGGTTAGAATTGTAGTATTTGATTATATCTGAGAGTGAATTGGTCGCTTGAAATTGATAATAGATAAGAAGTATGTAGATGAAATACAGATTAATATTGGACTTTGATTGCAAAATTGATTAGATATTATTCCATACTTTAAGGCATGTTAGTGTTAAATAGAGTTGAATGAACTTTCATGCGTCATGCAGAACGTCTAAATTTAAGAAGAGCAGAATTAAAGGGTTGACAAGCAGGTTTCATTCAATCAATGCTACCTACGGTGGTATACGCTAAGAAAAATACACTAATGATGTTGACTAGTTCTAAGGAGTACAAGACCGCTAGTACTTTCATATTCTGCAATTTTACAGTTAAATAGTGTAACATAAACCAGCTTACTTATAGAATAGCTGCATCACAAGAATGATTGCTTCAGCATTGATAGTTCAATGAACTCAAATTTAGTAGAGCTTTCGAATGGGGATCATCCTGGACCTCATTGATACATAGGTTAAAATATTGCCATTTTAAGGATTGATACACTCGGACAGAACCATTCTCCTTCGTACTCACTTTTTGAGTTTCGACATTACATTTAATGTTTTCCACTAGTAGACTCAAATCTTTATATCCAATACTCAGCAAAAATTATCACCCAAGCAGTGGTAATGTTATCAAATAAATTTGGGTGGCTGCATATTGCTCTCTTAGATGTCCGTAACAATCGAAAAATATTTAAGCATTGAAGAGATCCTTATTCCTGAGTTTATAAACAAAAGGCCGTTTAAAGAAATAGATCATCTACAAAGAGAAAAATTTATATAGGATTAGAGCTATTAAATTTAATATAAAAGGTGTTAATCGCAAACATAGTTCAGAACTAAGGGACTCCTTTATAGAAATATTGCGAGCTTTCTTGAGAGGTAATGATTATCACCTTTCAGAATTTGGAGAAAAATACTTAGAGAATTACAATACCTGCAGACGAAATCCAAGAATGGGATAAAGACGTGTAAGTAGATAAGAACCTCCAAGATGATAATTCAACTTATTGCATATAACAATGTGGAACCTCCAGAATTAATTAAGAAATATAGTACTAGGAAGCCATAATAGCCGCTAAATGTAGTGGTTGTCTGAAAGAAGAAAATATCAAAGAGAACAATTTATACGAGAATGTAAAATAAAAACAATTTTAAGAGGTAAAACCATTTTACGGTATAGAATTAAGTACTACTTTACCTGTAATTAGTATACTAAAACGTTTATTTTATACAAGAAGAATAAAAACATTACCATATAATATATATGGTTTAATTGATTATTCAACTTTAGCTCATATAATAATGGGTGACGGTTCTTTTACAGGACGAGGAATAGTATTAAATTTAAAATCTTTTACTGTGAAAGAACTTGTTACTTTAATAAATATATTTAAAATTAAATTTAATTTAGATCGTGTATTACATAAAAGTAGAAATCATTATGTTATTTATATAAATGTAAAATCTGTTAAATTATTATATCCACATATAAAAGAATATATTATTATACCTTCTATGAGATATAAAATAGAAGAAAAAGTATTTAAATAAATTTAGTATATACAAATGTATAATATGAGGCAAACTCGAGGGACATCCTATATATAAATATATCTCCGCTTATGGGGGATATATCTCCTTTATTATTATGCTAATATTATTAAAGTTTTATTTAATAGTAGTACTAGGCCATTCAGAGATTATTCAAAAAAGAATGAAATTTTACAGGAAATTTTAAATAATGTTAACAGCAAAGTTTATGGTAGCATGGGTATCAATTTTGGGTATACTAATACTGTGAACTTGCTTTCTGCATATCAGTTTTATATGTCAAATTTTGAAAAAAGATATTCAGAACATTATAACGAGATATCTACTGCAGAAGTTCAAGGCTGAAATAAGATTATGCTAGTAGCTCAAAACATCCAAGACGAAGACCTAAATTATGCTTATATGAATGTAATCCCCTCGGATGCGATAAATAGATATAGCACAAGGACGCCATTCATCCCATTTAAAGATAATGGTAGCCAACTGAACGAAAATGTTAATTATGATGTATATGAGTTGAGGAATAAAATATTTTGGATATCGTATAGTTTATACCACTTGATATTATAATTTGACTGGATAATGTATAAATAACTAAATTATTCTTACAAATATACTTATTTTGTGTTGAACATTTTACATTTATGTATCTAATAGAATTCTGTAATTTACTTATATTCTAAGTTCACATCGGAAGGATAATTTTTTAAAAGTATATAATGGCTCTATGCATTCTATCTAACCATGGAAGCCCTTAGCAGTTTACATAATACTCCAAAACAACTGCTTTCTTTTGGTATGGAATTGTTGCACTGTCAATGATTACGTTGTTTGGAATTTCTGGAGCATTCACTTCTTTGACGGTATCCATGTCGTTTAGCACTAATTTGAGTGAAATAATTATTAATTGAAGAAATACTTATACCCACATTTACAGACAAAAGACCTTTCAAAGAATTTCCTTGTAAGAGAAGAAGTTTATCAAGCAACGTCAATATACGTGAATTATATGATGAAGGCCAAGACCGACAATGGGTACAGCAGTATTAATAAGATGGTTCGTAGTTATCTAAAAATTGAGATCAAAATTCACGATATCTATAAAGAGGCTCTGAAGCTCCTACTGAAGAAGTTCAAGAGTGGAATAGTGCTTTGTTAATAGCAAAGAACATAGTAGAAGAAGACAATTGTTCATAACAATCTAGTCACCACCGAATCAGAAATAAATACGGGAAAGTAAAATAGCCAATGAGGCAGGCTACTAATGGATGCGATACTCACATACAGGATGAATGAGATGTTTTAAACTTTGTTAATTATATGAGCAATTCAAAAGACGAATCCTGTTTAGACGAAATGGCTGCCAAAATTACTGTATAGAATCGTTTATAGCAGACTGTCACAATATTAGATAGCCGCTGTGCAGGATTGAAAGCATATATATAGCGCTTTCATTGAAATCGATAATTTCTCTTTTTTTTTTTCCGTTCATATTCAAGAATTCATGAGAATGGGGCACTGGTTTTTAGCCAACTTTCCATGGAAGACATTTTCAGCATATGTTGTATTTGGTTATGCAATTCTAAGTTCACACAAAGCTCATAGCGATGCATTCGCATTATTTATCATACTTGGAGGTCTTTCATTAATATGTTATACTTGCATCTCTATGGTTCTTATTCACGAAAAATTCGAACGTAATATAACCAATATTATCATTCCAGAATTTATAGAGAAACGGCCTTTTAGAGAAATCGATTCTGGAAGGAAGGAAGCTATTTTGCAGGAAATATTAGAAAGTGTTAACAATAAAGTTCAGCTTAAAATAGGGACGAATTACTCATACTCTACTACCCTTGGCTTAGTAGATAAGTATAACCAGTGTATGAAAACGTTTGACGATAAATTTAACAAATTATATAGAAAGTTTCCTGTTGAGGATAATATCTGGGACAAGTTTATGTCTGAGACGAATATAAATTGTGAAAATGAGAAGTTGAACAAATCTTTTAGGGGACAGCCTATTGAAATTCGAGGCTGGGATAAAATTATGCTTGTGGCTAGAAATATAGAAAATGAAGACATTGAGTATGTTATGAGCAAGATGTATTCTCCTGAACTAATACAATCTTACGGTACGATCAGAAAAAAATCTACTCAACATGATAAGTAACCAAAATTGGATTAAGCAATGCTAAACTGTATAAACTCAGGATGGAATAAAAATATATAGGTGTCTTAGCAAAAAAGATATATTACATTGAAGATTTAAATTTCAGACTTCATTGATTCAGAAATTCTATGGAAAAAAATATACAAGGAAAATTATCTGTGTGTTTGACAGAATTGTAGAGATGTTATATAGTGCATTTAATATAGTGGAAGAACGGAGGCAACGTGAAGAATCACAGACAGCTTAATATTCTAATACAGTTAGATATTAGTTTTATAGCATTCCTCTTACGTTTTTAGAATAACTAACTACTACAGAATGAGCTCATTCGATAAATCGTCCGACTTATAAAAGATACCTATGAAATATATTTGGGCTTGTTAGTTGTAAAACACATACTAGATTGTATTATTGGGTTATGCGAATTAGGTAAGCTAGATATTGAATCTTGCTCGATTTAATATGAGATGTTTTCTGTTTAATCGAAGAAGTAGGTTCTCCGGCTTAATCTTCTACAATAAATATAATGGAACATTAGCTGCTATCAAATTTCCCTTTGGTTACGAGCTACATAATAACGATAACTCAAAAGATACTTCGAATTGTTAAGTGAATTGTTCGTATATTATTGCTTCTAATTATAGAATTAGTACTATATAAGAATTGTTTGATACATTGCAAGTTATCTAGATAGCCGCTATATAGGAGTTTGGAGGATTATTCCTGAGTATCAGAAGTCGCATAAGCATCTGCATACTGTAGTACCGAACGCTAAATGGAGCTATGTACATATTTTAAGATAAGCAATCTGCTGGTATGCATTGACTTGCGCCTTACAACGTAATAATAGAAACTACCAATCATACCAGAAGGAGACAGTTTTATCGTAGGTGGTATATAGGTCTTAGTTGACCCATTAGGACCTTATTTTTGACAGACTGAGATTTATTTCCCAAATAGTTGAGTATGCTTTTGCTCATCAAATACTTCGCTAGTATTTTTTTTTTTTTTCCTATTAAAACAAGACCCTTTTTTTTCGTCGTGTGATACTGAAGATATATCTTTGACCTGCTAGCAATATGGCAATACAACATCAAGCAGACTTATATTTATTACCTCATACTTCTCAGTATCCTTCATTTATACATAGCAAAGAGGTCTTAGAAAGTATCCTTCTCGTGCCAAGCACATTTACTTCGAAGAGTGAATGGGACCTTGTATTGCCCTTTCTTATAGCAAAGTGCAAATATCATTTGCTTATCCCAGATTTCTCATGTTATGGTGAAAGCGCATCAGTTAATGCAGCGGTTACTAGATCTCAGCAATTGTTTTCCGTTCAAGAAACTTCGACTCATTTGGCCCATCTCATTCGTAAAGCTGCCATCAAGGGAAAGGCAAAAATTGTTGGCCTAAGTTTGGGAGCTATCATTGCTATTAGTGTCGCGTCTTTATACCCGGACGTTGTGAACGATGCAGTGTTTGTATCTGGATATGAAGTCTACCCACATCTAGATCCAGGCGGAATAGCGCCCTATGGGTTATGGGCTATAGATAGGATTGAAAGACTCGTTCCCATCAGTATAATTAGATGGGCTATGGATGGCGCTGATGTACAGGAGATGCAATCTGGAACTAATAGTATAACTGTATGCAGACAGATAATTCGTTGTCTATCTGGTGTGGATTCCTGGCCCCCGAAACCATGGCCCTCGCGTACAATGGTTGTAGTAGCCGGAAAAAAGAACTGGTTTCTTCCTTCCGCAGACCATCCCGAAGATGCGAAAAAGTTGGCGGATATTGGAGACCTCATGAACGATAGAACTGTTGCCGTGATTCATCCTCTTATGAGACATCCCTGGAATAGACAAGCGCCCGAATATTTTGCTGAGGCAATTTGGACATGGTTTGAGAAGGGGAAAATAAAGGAAGGATTTTATCATTTGTGACATTGAAAAGATGTATAGAAGTAATTTAGAATTTTGTATGTACCTTCAAATACTCAGGAGTTGATAACATTTTTGAACTTTTTTATTTCATTTGGCTATTCTTGTGCCCTGTTTACAATTTCAAGGAATTCAAGCCCAAAAGGCTTCTTTGAAGTTAGTTGCAGTTGAACAAGGCTAAATCAGAAAGGTTATTCTTACCTCGACCCAAAGAATCACGAAACATTTAAAATTCCAAAGACTCATTGAGAACAAAGGAACTGCAAAAAGCCAGTTCTCAATTGATACAAGGTTAGATGGGAGGTAAATCTAAAAGCTGTACAATATCCCCAATTGCGAAGGACTATACCCTTGAGTCCGCCATTGAATATATCCTAGAGTAATTCTTAACCGCTGTAGGCTTTACCGATTAATGCCCTATTTCTATTTGATTTCCTTTAACATTTATACTTTAAATAAATTAACTGATTTAACTTTAGATTTTAGTTTGATTTTAGCTTTATTCTCCATATTAATGCCATGCGCAACAGTTTGTGGACCGTTATTGATATTACAAACTATGATGATATTTGGCCGCGGCAAATGTCCTGTCCAATCTTAGATCTGAAAATTGTCGCGTTTAAAATAAAAAGCATATTTTCATGTTTCACACACAATGGCACACTGGTTCGCATCGAACTTTCCGTGGAAAGTACTGGGTGCTTATTTGATAACTGTAGTTGTTGCTTGTATTTTTTGGGGGCCTGTTCCACTAGTTTTTGGTATAATTTTTGGTACTGTTGCATCAGGTTTTTATTGCGCCATAACCTTCGGATTTTATAATGTTACATCCCTTGCCATAATTGATGAAATCCTTATTCCAGAATTTATTGACAAAAGGCCATTTAGGGAAGCTGATCATAAGAAAAAGGATGAAATTCTACAAAAGATCTTACATAATGTCAATAACGCATTGTATGATAGAATGCAAGTTCACTATGGATACAGTAACATTGAAGGCTTACTTTCCACATATAATTGGAAGATACAGGAATTCGAAAAAAAATATTTGAAGCATTACAAAGATATACCTGTTGAAGAGATTCAAGGTTGGGATAAAATTATGTTGGTGGCTAAGAACATTCAGGATGAAGATCTAAATTTTGTCTTCGGAAATATAATTTCACAGGATTTGATTAATAAGTATAGTACAATAAAACCTATGGTTGTGCCTGAAAATAATAGTGATAGTAATCAGCTAAATAAAAATATTAACAAGAACGATGAATATGAGTTGTGTAATATGAATGATACGCGAAAAGTCTCAGAGATCGTTTAGCTTGGTGTGTTCCTTGATATTTTAATTATATATTTATACAAAACAGCCGCTGCAGAGTATTTAGGCAGAATAATTTGATTGGAAATGGATTGTATGGAAAATATACTAATTTGAGTTGTTTCAAAATTTCATAGATCTAATAATTTATTAAACAGCATTTTTTTCAAGTAGAGAATTTCGCGCAATAAGATTTTTGGGGATATTGATGAAGTAAAGTTTCACCCATCACAAAAATTTTAGCTTTCATCTTTTACAACATACAATGCCGCACTGGATTCTATCAAACTTCCCATGGAAGGCATTGGTCGCTTATATTATACTCCAAGTGGCTGCATACTTATGTTTTGGAACCGATGGAGTATTTGTTGTTCTCCTTTTGGGAATTCCTGGGGCCTTCATTTGCCTAATAGTATCCTTCATGCCACTTGAAACAACATTCAGTGAAATAATTGAAGAAATCCTTATACCCGAATTTATAGAGAAAAGGCCGTTTAAAGAAATTTCCTTGAAACGGCAGGAAATTCTAGAAGATATATTAAGCAGTGTTAATAAGAAAATCAATTATATGATGGGGACCAACTACGGATATACTGGCACTAATGAGATGGTTCGCGGTTACAAAAGAGTTATGACTAAATTTGAGGAAATATTTATTGAAGCCTACAGTGAAGCCCCTATTGAAGAAATTCAAGGTTGGGACAAAATTTTATTGATAGCAAAAAACATACAAGATGAAGACTTGACTAAGGCTTATGAAAATCTACTCCCTTCAGAATTAGCACGTAAATATAGCAAAACGCAACAGCCATTGGTACTGACAATTGAAGGATACGAGCTACACAATATCGATGGCTCAAAAGATGCTTCAAATATTGTTAGATGAATTGTTCGTCTATTATTGTTTCTAATTATAGAATGAGTACTCAATCACTTGATGATAACGTAGGATATTTATAGATTGCCGCGATACAGGATTGACAGCGAACCGCGTATAGAGTAAAATAAAATTCTAATTCTCTTTTTTTCCAATATCTAGTGAAGTCGAGAATTCCTTATTTGGAAATAAGCTTTGTTCGCACCTAAATATCAAACAAGATTTTAAATATTTTCCACAGATAATGACATATTCATTTTTATCAAGCTTTGCGTGGAAAGCATTGGCATTTTATTCAATAATTTTAACTGGTGTTTACTTCTGGTGGGGATTTAGAGGGTTATTTTTAGGTTTATTGGCTGGGATTTTTGGTTCTTTTCTTATAAATGTTATTCTGGAAGACCATATATTCGAAGAAATAATAGACGAAATCCTTATTCCAGAATTTATAGAAAAACGGCCATTTAGAGAATGTGATCGATTGAGGAAAGATGAGATTTTACAGGAAATCTTACTTTGTGTTAATGACAAGATCAACTATGAAATGGGAACTAAGTATGAATATACTGATACTAGATGTTTGCTTTTAAAGTACAAGACCCTCATTTCAGAGTTTGAAATGAAATATTTAGTACATTATAAGAATAAACCTGTTGAAGATGTTCAAGGTTGGGATAAAATTATGTTAGTAGCAAAGAACATCCAAGATGAAGACTTAAATTTTGCCTATGAGAGAGTTATTTCCTCGGACTTAATTAATAAATATAGCACAAAAGAACCAAACATTGAAATCGACTTCTATAAACCGGGCAATGTTCCTGTTAGTCTACTAGATAAAAATTTTCGTAGGAAAAATAGTTTAAGTAAAGAAAAACATTTCGACGTTTAGATTGATGTACAATAGTTACTTAATAGATAGTCCACAACCTAGTTCAATAAATTATTGATGAAACGTAGGAAGTTTATTAGGATTATGTTTAGTAATACAAATAGCTAGTGGTATATTCTTAGCTATGCATGTTAATGAGGGTATAAGGCAAGCATACTTTATTTACGGTTTAAATTATCGAAAAATACAGTGGCATGATTAAACAAGGAAGAAATGGGATTTCACCCTTCACTTAAATATTTAGTTAATATGTAAACTAATAGTTTTCATCCATAGGTGCCAAAAGGGATATGATTTGATTGTAGATGCAGTCCGAATATGATCGAGAAAACTTAGGGCGATAAAATGAAATCGACCATTAAGATCATACTTTTTTAATCTATTTATACAATAATGATGCATTGGATCATATCAGACCTACCTTTAGGCTCAATCGGAATTTTTACATGTATTTATGCAGCTTCAATATTTTTTTTTGACCCTGAGTCCGAAGGGAAGATGCTCATTTCTATCCTTGCTTTTTTAATATCGACGGTGGCCCTAATTAATATATCGATATACCACTACATACAGAAGATCAAAATCTATAATGATAAACTAGAAAAAATTGTCATTCCCGAATTTATTGAGAATAGACCTTTTAAAGAAACAAATGCGATGCAAAAAGACGAAATTCTAGCAATCATATTGAGGAATGTGAATGCTAAATTCGTATCCACAATGAAAACAAGATATATCTTTAGAAACATAGAACAATTAGTGAAATTCCATGATAATACTATTGCAGGATTCACGAAGAGGTATTTTGAAAAGTATAAGGATTTACCGCTCGAAGACATTCAAGGGTGGGATAGAATGCTATTAATCGCTAAGAACATTCAAGACGAAGATCTGAAGGATGTCTACGCGGACATGGTTTCACCAGAAATAGTTCAGAAATATAGTAATATCCGACCCACTACTCAAGAAAATGGACTGGCCACGGATGGGAACTGAAACCTTTATGACTTTCAACATTTTTGGTAGATAGTGCCACAGAAGCTAAGTGCAGAGAAACCACTATCAAATGAAAAACACCCATATTAAAACCGCAATGGTGTATTTACTATCACATACAGTAATTTTCATGTAGATTGTAAGAAATAATAGAATAGACAATACCAGAACATACACAAATAAGTCTAAACTCATTTTATGGAGTAACATTAAAATAATATGTGAATGGGTATTAGAACATAAAAGCAGGCATAATTTAACTTAATCTACACATAATTAAAAGGATCTTGTAAAAATATTAACCTCAGTAGAACTAACAGATAGGGCAAGTATTAAAGCATATGTTGTCGATGAATCGGCTTCGTCCTTGAATAGGATAACATTTCGTTCTTGCTAGGATTATCCTATTTGTATTGCACGGAAACATACCGGTATGCGTTCGTAATTGAGACTGATCGAGTTTTCCGGTGAACAAAGAAGATTCGTTCTTTACGACATAGTATGGTGCATTGGATACTAAATTTCCTGTCAGAGAACTCAAATATGTTGCGCTCATATAGTATTGTACACGTTTATTTGTCGAAATAAATGCCATAATAGTATATGATTAGTATCATGGCATCACTTTTACATTAATCAAACGGCAATTATAGAATAAATACATACAATAAAACCATGTGACAGGATCTATTTAAAGTTTGGCCTTACATTTCAAGTCGCATAGAATTCAAGAGCCATCGATGAGTAACACTTTAATTCTCTTTCCTTTCAGGCATAATGGTGCATTGGATTATATCAGATTTTCCGTTAATTATAATAGGATTTTCCGTTTGCATTTATGCAATTATTGTTTACACACTTGTTCCTTCATCTCCTTGGGTTATGGTTTCAGCTTTTGTTTTCATGCTAAACACGTCCTTTGTAATAGCTATTTTAACTGAGCATTACAAACATAAGATGAACGTTTATGACGAAAAACTAGAGAAAATGGTTATTCCTGAATTTATAGAGAAGAGGCCATTTAAGGAAACAAATGTGATGCAAAAAGACGAAATATTAGCAATCATATTAAAAAATGTTAATGCTAAATTCGTATCCACAATGAAAACAAGATATATCTTTAGAAACATAGAACAATTAGTGAAATTCCATGATAATATTATTGAGGGATTCATGAAGAGGTATTTTGAAAAATATAAGGATTTCCCGCTCGAAGACATTCAAGGGTGGGATAAAGTGTTGTTAATCGCTAAGAACATTCAAGACGAAGATCTGAAGGATGTCTACGCGGACATGGTTTCACCAGAAATAGTTCAGAAATATAGTAATATCCGACCCACTACTCAAGAATATGGACTGGCCACGAACGAGAACTAAAATTTTGTATTTCAAATGAAAGCATTATGACTCTATGTTGATCCGGATCATTCATCGGTTAACAATAAGCCAATGTTTCGACCTACATTATGTATGTTACCGTAAACTGGTATGATTTTCGTTTAAATATAATAGTAAACGTTTAAACAGAAATAGTTTAAGTATTTATAGCGATGTATGAAAAGATTCAAAATTCTAAAATCATGTTAACGGCCTAGGATAAACATAAAGAAGAGAGGTTAGAGATTTGGTTAAGATGTTGAGTAAATTCAATTACTTCACTACTTGCTTTGGCAGTCGAATACGCTACGACTTAGCTACTTGGGCCTCTTTAGTAGATAAATACAGTTTATTTTCTTTTTGGGCCTTGGCCTAGTGAAAAATATGAAATGGTGACACATATGGAACAATATGGAGCGATCACATTTATTAATGTGAGAATTTACTTTAAAAGTCATTACACTTATAAACTGTCTATAGAATAAACATTTTGTAAGACTAAGACGATTCAAGTTGTAGAATGTAAAGGACTGAACTTCTATTTTAAACTATATGCAGTTCTAATATGAAAGTAGCGAAATCTACGGAACTGATTTGTCGGTTGCATGAACTTAACACTTAACACTTACGTACTTCTTTTCTTTAGCTACAATGGTGAATTGGATCATATCTGACTTCCCTCTTGGTGTAGTAATAGTTTTTATTTGTATTGATGCGGTTGCCTATTTTTTATTTGATACTGAGTCTTTATGGAGATTTCTAGCGTCTATTTATACTTTTGCCATATCTATGGTAGCCATGTTTGGTTTCATAATGTATCATTACATGCAGAGGATCAAAATCTATAGGGAAAAACTAGGGAAAATTGTTATTCCCGAGTTTATAGAGAATAGGCCTTACAAGGAAACAAATGCGATGCAAAAAGACGAAGTACTTGCAATCATACTCAGAAATGTGAACGCCAAATTCATATCTACAATGAAGAAACAATATACTTTAACTAACATAGATCAGTTAGTGCAATGCCATGATTCTTTAATTGCTGGTTTCACGAAGAGGTATTTTGAAAAATATAAGGATTTACCGCTCGAAGACATTCAAGGGTGGGATAAAGTGTTGTTAGTCGCTAAGAACATCCAAGACGAAGACTTGAAGGACGTCTATGCCGATATGGTCTCACCAGAAATAGTTCAGAAATATAGCAATATCCGACCCACTACTCAATAAAATGGGCTGATTCCGAGCGTGAACTGAAAACTTTATGCCATTCGATAATATAATTAGCGGATTACATTGGTGCATACCATATCCCAACATCTCATATACTAAAGAGACTCGAAGCATCTATTGTATTCGCAATAGAGTCCAATAATGCAAGTTAAAATAACAAGAAGAACTATATCGAGATCAAAAACCTTGATATTGAAACATTGAATTGGGGTTACTCAGACGTACCATTGAACCTCAGTATAAATGTACACTGGACACAAGGGTCACAGCCTAATAATTTAAGTATATCTATCTATAAATGTACAACACTATAGAACAATAAATAATGAAAATGAAATAAATAAAACATAATAGCCTTTAGAACCCGAAAAAATCCCTCCATGTGGACCACTCATCCATTTCCACATCATAGATGTACGCCATGGAGTGTCTCAACGAACTCTGCAAATATTGTGGCTGGTAATCGTAGATGAACATAACTAATCCCCACGTTAACACTGCAAAGTATTTCCACGTCTTATTGTACACAGAGGCCCTCAACTTCTTCTGCTGGTTGCCTGTCAACTTGGCATATGGTATCAGTTCTCCACTGGCCAGGTAGAGCGTAGGCTGTCTACAATTCAAGTAGTTATCGAGTAGAATTTTGCCGACCGCAATCAAAACCCTCGAGAAACAATAGAGCGTAACCTGGTGGGTGATTCCCGGATTGAAGTAGTTGAAATGCTGCGAATAAACTACCCACGATCCAAAACAACCCGCAAGAAATTTTACCAATCCCAGCTTGTCTGTCCCCATGATCTTCTCGCTAACCAACACTTTCACAGCGAATTTATATATTATCGCGAATCCAGCTAACACCTCGGCATGGTTCTTGGTGGCTTTCAACACCTGCTGCAATCTTGGTTTGAGCGGCCCAGACCTATACAACAAATTAATTACCAACGCATGCGAAAAACGAATCTTTCCTCCGTACACTATCCCATTTCTCGATGATCTAAGCACCTCCAAGAGTGGACGATAAAGCGGATTATTCAATACACTCATATTCTTCTTTTAGTTCTGTATTTCACGTTCTATTTCTATGTTATCTTGTTCTGTAACTTCTTCCAATCCAGATCAGTTGTATATGATGTGTATTTGATTATATTCACTAGTAATATGCTACCAACACCACTTATTTAGTCTATTCTATATGTCCCGTTTATATTGTGGAGTGAACTTATCCAGTTCTATATACAGGACTATTCCTCCACAAAAGTTAGGCCACTTTGAAGTATATAATTTACGCTATTCAAAACCACCCCTCTGTAAATATAGGACTGATCTGTTCCTACCGCGTAACTTTTTTTTTCACCTGGTCTCAATAATGGTATAGACAGTAGTGATTTATACAGAAACCGCAAGTACGACACCAAGATCAAGCCAAACATCAATTCCCAACCCCAATGCCCATTATTTTATTTCGATATATAATGTAGGACATATGTGTATTTCAATTGTAATCACTTGTAGCATAAAAAACCTAATCGATGGGATAGAGGGACCATTTGCATCTATTACAATAATGTGAATCAGGTCAAAAGTGTGAATAGGTAGAAATAAAATTAAAGTTACACAAAAACCCAAGCCAATTTTTTTTTTTTGGTAGAAAAAAATTTCATTTTACCGACTAAAAATTTTTATAGTTAGTAGAGACCGTAATTAATTAGCTATAATTATAATTCTAACGATTTAAAATACAAATATAGGTATTTGGCAGGAACTATTTAACTTCATAAATAGGATTTTTACGAGTTTGAACAGTACAAATCGTCAACGCTAGTTAAACATCTATCCAGTTACAAAGGTTAGCATTCACATTGATCAAGCATATATTAGCCTAGTGTACCCGCCACCAATTAATATTTTCATATATTAAACACATTTCATATTCTACAGCTGTTATTTTTGATATACTAAAGGACACCACCTAGTATACCACTGTTATAGTCATTAAATTTGGACATTTCTGCAAGAGTACTTAGGACGCTGAACACAATAATCGAGATGTCATCGCCAGTTTCGTACGCTAACGTCGCCAAGGGGCAAGTTCCAGAACAGGAATTGCATGAAGTTTCAGGTGAAACTTCTAGAAGTGAAACCTCCGGGGTTGAGGTCACTTCGACTGAAGAACCACAAGAGGCAGAAGTAGCAACGGCCGAGCCTACTGAGTCTACTGAGCCTGTTGAATCGGCTGAAGCCAAAGAAAAGGAAGCTGGTGCCAAGGAAAAGAAGCCATTGGCGCCAGCTCCAGTTCCTAGCAAGTCTGCTTGGGGTGCTGCTGCAAACGTGAGCAACAAACCAGTTGACGAGCACAAGTGGCCTACACCTGATAAGGCCATTTTGTCAGATCAACAGTCTGCTGCAACGCAAAAGCAGCAAAAGTTCATTAAGCCTATCACCAACAAATGGGTCCCTATCAATGCAAAGGTTATCTTACCAAGTGGAAGAACAAACAGTCAAAAGCAAAAGCAAAATAAAAAGAACAAGAAGGGTTCTAATACCCAAAAGAAGCAAGTGAATAACCAAAGTACCCAAAATACCCAAAATAACAATCCAAACATGCAAGCAACCCAACCGATCGCTGGCATAAGTAAGAAGGATGGTCAATTTGAATCTCCTGAACAAGTGCAGCAAGCGCATGACGGTTTCAAGTCAAGACCAAATGGTCAGTTCCAAGGTCAACCTCAAGGTCAACCTCAGCAAAAGAATATGAGACGCTTTAATGGTAACACTAACGGAAGCTTCAAACCAAGATTCTCTAACCAACCACCACCTCAACAACAACAACAACAACAACAACAATCACCTCAGCAAAATGGTTTCTACCACCCTCAACCATTTGTTCAAAATCAAAACTACCAAAATTTCAATAACCGTCAATTTAGACCAAATCAATTCCGTCATCAAAATAATAGAAATTCATTCCACCAACCAATGAATGGATCAAATGGATTTATCAATAGTTCCATGGGATTACCGCAACAAATTCCACAGCAAATTCCTCCACCAATTTCACCAAAGCAAGATCCTCAACAAGCATTAACTCAACAAATCGACTATTACTTTTCTTTGGAAAACTTAATAAAAGATATCTTTTTGAGAAAGAATATGAACACTGAAGGTTGGGTTTCGTTAGCGTTAATTTTAAATTTTAAGCGTGTTAAGATAATTATTAACGGTATACAAAACAGTATTGAGAATAAAGAAATCAGTTCTAGCACAATTATTTTGGATTCTTTGAAACATTGCGAGAACTTAGATATTAATTATTTGAATGGTAAAGATTTACAAACTGCTGATATTGATGACATTGAGTTGAGAGTTAAGGGGAATTATGAACAATGGTTGTTACCAAATGATAATTAAATGAGTTGAGTCTGATATATCTGCAGATATATTAACACAGAGAGATATCGATATAACTTCGAAATTTTTATTTGCATCCTTCTATTCTTATGTTCATAGGATTAGATTATTATCGTTACAAATGATATTCGTCACTAATTATTATTATTTTGCATTATAATTTATTCATTAAAACATATCCCAAAATACTAAAAAAAAAAAAATGTTGTTTCTATTATAAAATTTAAAAAAAAAAAAAATTATATTATTGATTTTCTTGTTATTCTTATGACTTATCTTCTTATACATAGTTTCAATAGATCTCTATACATAATTA